>CAUZXS010004016.1:142500-240000 GCA_963585895.1 Sepioteuthis lessoniana | reverse complement strand
ATGAGTATCTCGAAAATATAATGGCTGTGAGCATCCGATTGGATACGTGCATGTATTCGCGCGTGCGTGTGTGTGCAAAAAGCGTGTCCATGAAAATTTAATTTTATTTTGAACAAAAGAGTACTTGATTTGATTATGTCTTGTGAAATAATACGCGATTATAACAGATATTAATCATTATTACCTCACAACATCAATGAAATTCTGTAACAAAAATGAATTTGTAGCCTATCAATATTAAATAACTATGAAATGCTAATCAGAATCGTTCACTTCTTTCTAAATAGAAACAACAATGCCATCATTGATTGCTTTTAACAAAGAAATAGTAATTTGAATCCCTCACTCTTTCCAAATTAAAAGTATCAATATCATTATGAATCTTGCAATGGGAATGCAAAGGATTCGTTGGTTGACTAGTCCTCCCACCTCCAGCTGTAATGTCATACATGACATCCTTGTGCCAAATAGCAAATAAACTTTAATCCATTTACAGACTGACAGGATCACTTACATCGTAATTATTATTCATTGAATATCTTCTGGAAACATATTTTATTCTATTCAAGAAAAATGTTGAATTCACTACGACTAGCAACATTTCAAAGAAACGAACCAACTCACCTGTCTAGCCAGTAAAAAATCAAAAATTATAAAAAATTAAAAAAACAACAAACAAACAAACAACAACAACAAAAAACAAATAAAAAAAAAACGAAAGCAGTAGACATTATTTCTTTGCTTGTTTTTTTTTTCTAATGAAGGAAAATTGCGACAAATATACGGTGTATAATATCCTTTTTATATGATATAATTGAAGGTTTCGCAGAAAAGAATATGGGAAAATAAAACTAAAAGAAAACTATGACAAAATAATTATAAGAAAAAATAATAAAGAAAAAATAATGCAAGCACGTTTATTTCTCTTCCGCATCAATTGATTCGATCGTCTTCTTTGGCTGTGATTCCTTGTGTGGCTATCAATATTCGAAAATCAAATTGCTTTATTTAATTTTAGTCTGATTCAATTTTTTTGTTATCAGTAATTCTAGCGATTCATTTGCATTGATTGATAATTTTTAAATAAATTTTCGATCATATTTCCCTATCAAATGAGGCGGCAATGATATCGATTAGAAGTTCGATCGAAAAGAAAAAAATAGAAAAACAAAACAAATATAACTTATTTAAAAGCATGATTTCGTCACGTATGACTTCAGTTCTTCTTGTTTCTATCTTTATTCACAAATTTATTCGTGTTTTTTTTTTGTTCTGTTATTCGATTGCATAGTTATTCTTTAATTCTAGTCTTGTTTTTTTTTAATTCATATTCTTTTTTTTTTCTTTTCTTTTTATTCATCTTATTCCATTGAGTTTCACGAGAAATTGGTAATTTGAATAATGTAACACGTCAGAATCAATTATAGTTCCCTTTTTGGCATGTTTTCTCTTTGGCTCAGTTCAATGTGGAATGGAATAACTATTCTTCTTGTGCACACCATTTTCAACTTAGGAATTTAGTTATATTATTCCTCAACTATCGGAGAGAAAAAAAAAAAACGAACACTAGAGAATATTTGTTTGAATTGTTTGGTAATTTTAGACTTAAAAATTACTTTCCCATTTTTATTGTGAGCCATTTTTGTTGTTGTTGTTGTTGTAGCTGTATTTCAGGCACATGCTGCTCATTTGTTACAATAATGACATGAAATTGTTTGAAAAAGAAATGTAATTACCTTCTTGAAAAGGCGGCATTGCTGGTGATATTAAGTATTAATAATGATACATATTTCCTTTTAAAAATGAACAAAGATGATTATGAAAATGATGATGATGATAATGAAGGTGTTGTAAATTGGAGGGGTTGAAATGAGAACAGAAAATCAGCGAAAAAATTAACAAAAAGGAATGAAATATATAAATAAATGAAATATATGAAGGAAGAGAATACACACACACACACACACACACACACACACACACACACACACACACACACACACACACACACACACACACACACATATATATATATATATATATATATATATATATAAAAGAGAGAAACAATATATATATATACATATATATATATATATATATATATATATATATATATATATATAAAGAGAGAGAAACAGATTCAGAGAGAGAGAGAGAGAGAGAGAGAGAGAGAGGGGGAGAGAGGGAGACAGACAGACAGACAGACAGACAGACAGACAGACAGAGGAGTTAAAGAGGGACAGAAAGAGATAGAGGGAAATGACAAGATAAAAAGGAAAAGAATTGCAATGAAAATAGAAGAGATAAATAAATACAAGAAAGAAAATAAGAGTGAAGATATAAGAAAAGTAACAGGTTAAGGGAAGTGAATGAAGCATGAATATATATATATATATATATATATATATATATATATATATATATATATAAGAGTGAGAGAGAGGAAAGTAAAAATATGTATAAAATAGATATGAAAAAAGATATCTGAGTCAGTCCAAGTAAATGAGACATTAAGTTCTATGGGACAATAAGATACAAAAAAATCACCCCATCCCGGCTAGAAAAGCAGACAATTAAGTGGAAGAAAAAATCTTACCATCAAGGGTATTTTCCTTTTTTAGCGGACCACAAAAAGACAATGAATGAAAGCGAAAAGATAAACAAATATTGTATCTTGTTAGTGAATCTTATTAACAAGACACATGTATTTGTTAATGTTATGTATTTGTTAATCTTTTCACTGTGGAACATGAAAGTAACGATTTAAACAAATTTTACTTGGAGCACTTCAAATGATCTCCAACGGTTTGGACAATAGACTGGAGGAATTGGAAATTTGAGTTAAAAACAAGACTATACTTAAGAGTCTTGAGGAAACTTAAGAGAAACTTAAGAGACTTGGGGAAACTTGTTTTCACTTAGACTTTGGTGAATAACCACCAGCTAAAGCTGGTGTGAAAAACCCACAAGTATCAAAATGATGAAATCAATGGCAACGCTAAAAGACCAGACGTAGCTTTAGTAAATAAAAAGAAAATAACTCGAAAAAAGACGGGCATCTGCAAATTCGAGAAAGAACCGAGCCAATACAGACCACCGAACTGCTGAGAAGGGCTAGTATATATAGAAGAATCAAGAAGACTGAGCTGACGAATTGACAGAGTTAAAGGATACAAAGGAACAATTTTGCTCAAGCCGAATCCCAATAAAAAGCTTGGAGCAAGCAACAGGATGCGTCGGCCTCTGCATAAATGCAATTCAGACAGAGTTAAAAAATGGAGAAACCTTTATTTTAATTGGCAAGCCTTTGAAATTTATAGACCATTTCTATTATTTTGGTAGGAATATCTATTCAACAAACGCATAGGGAAACCATAAACTGCGATTGATAGGTTGTTGATTATATCGAAATATAATCTCACTGCTAAAATAACACTGGTTTCTTCCAAGCTGTGGCTGTATCGACACTACTGAATTGATGCACCGCCTGAACTTTAACGAAAAGTATGAAAAAAGCTAGATGGAAACTACGCAAGAATGCTACGCGCTGAGTTAAATCCCAGAAGCAACACCCCACAAGATAACAGCTGTACCGCCATCTACCTTCCATCTACCTTCCATCAAGCAAATCATCCAAGACGAGCAAGATATGTTGGGCACTGGTGGTTAAGTAAGGTCAAACCTATAAAGGACGTTCTCTTGTTTTGTATTGGCTGACTAGTAAGGACTTAATTGCATCAACTTTGTGTGGAAACAACAAGAAGCGATTGACTAAATAGACTATATAAAAATATAAATCATCATCAAGTCGTCCTTATCGGACGATTTGATGATGATTTGTATTTTTTCAAATAAATCAATAGTCATGAGTCTTTTTATGTCTCAGAAGACAGCCAGCCTCACCTTCTTTACTAAACTCTGCATTTAGGATTTTTTTCCTTTAATGGGGAATCAGTGTGTTCCCAATATAAAATGTCTTTTCGACTCAAACTGGGAAACCCATGTTAATCTCAGTTGTTAATATTCTTTGACAAAATATTCTAGATTACTCTATTTGATTTGCCAACATCCCGAATTGATTCCTTACCAAAACATTCGTGAGATTGAGATGATCGTATTAAACAATTTCAAACTATTCAGAGTTTATATTTATTGAAAAAAAATCTTGAAAGCAAATTTTGTTTCTTAAAAATTTCCCCCTATTTATCAAATAAACCACATAACCCACTGATCCATCCCAATCATCCCTCGCACTTTGTAGGTCTTGTCAGCACGGAGCTGATATAAATCTTTGCTGGTCAGCTAACCCTGGTGCATCCATGAAGGAGTCCACAAAAGTACGTCTCTGATGAGTTCGTCTTTGCTTTCTAGAGCAGTACCCTTCGTATCTTACGTGTTACTTGAATGATTTGTGAGATACAAGGTAAGTAGATGTAAAGTTGTTGTTTCGTTACTTTCTTGTGTTTAGACTTTTCTCAATGCATTTTGTTAGCATCCATGTGGTGCACGTATATGGTAGTATGGATACTACTACAATGTTGAAGAAATCCCATTTTATTTTAAGGGATAGATCTTACTTTCATATGATCGACAAATTCCATGTCGTCGCTTGGCGTATGTTGACATCGCTTTCAGTTGATGAGATGCTGCGACCCAGTTTTGCGAACTGATTCACTAATTTTACAGGCTTGTCACTTAAAATGGAGACGGCTCCCTTTTGATTAAAACGTCTTACATTTATGAATAGGCAAAACCCCTCACTACTTGCTCTAGGCTCTGCAGTAGGGATTCTTTTCGGCTAAGTGTAAATGCAAGAAACACTAAATGATCTGCGTCATGTGTTTGTGTCAGTCATTGTTTCTGGTGTATTGCGGCTGATTCTTGCCTTTATAATATGAAACTACTTTCTTTTATTAGATCTATTGGCGTTTGAAATACGTCCTCCAAGCAGTGAATAAACGCATCTTGAAAAAGCATCATAAGAGCAGTAATGGTTCCTTTAGAACAACCATATGCACTTAGTATTTGTTTCAACTTTTATTTGTCAATGGAGTCGAATCTCTGGTAAAAATCTACAAAGATTAATGTTGCTTCTAGGTTTTTTGGTAGTACTCCTTCGATGATTTGATGGGCTTTCAGAATCAGTGAGGTTACAGAGTCATTTCTTCTGATTCTTTATTAATATTTTCTAGATTTTAGATTGGATAGAATTGAAAAGCTGGGCATTATAACAGCTATCGCAGTTAGAGATTTACTTATGCAGTTCTTAGTGATTCCGAAGTCAACTTTCTTGAAAGAATGCAACCGTTCGTCCATTTCTCTATTGCGTTTTGTTAATTGATAATATTCCGTAGTCAGAGAAAAATGTCAAATTTTCTTGTCTTCCAAACTTATGTGAGCATTTGGTCAAGGCCTGAAACTTTGCTTCTTTTAATCTTTTTCAATACTGTGTCAAGTCCTTCTTCCGTAAACTGTTTTATTGTCTATTAAGGATTTTTTGGAACAGTTTCTCAGTGATTTCAGGAGGGTTTCTGAGCAGATTCTTGAGATTTTATTTCTATTTCAGAAGTCTTTGTTCTTGGCAGGAGGCTTTTAGTTTTACTCATGAAGTCATCTTCCTTACACTCCCTTCATCCCGATTGTCTATTTTCTATTGAATTTTTGATTTCATCGATTTCGTTAGTTCTTTCTGGTCTTTCCTAAGTTACTGCGCGTTGGCATTTGTTGGGTTTCTTTTATTTTGTAATGATGCTTTTTTTTTCGAGTTATCTCGTTTTTCCTAACTACTAGCAACTCCTACAGAAGCTTACATATGCCCCTTAGTTCAATTAGTATACACTCTAAGCTGTTTCCATATTTTCGTATTCCTTATTCGGAGTATATGTTTCAGATATCTCCTCAAGAGCTTCGAATGTATTTCTTACAGTTACTGTATATTTATTGGTTTTAGCCTTATCGATAAGTGAGGACTGATCGTAACGTATGACTGAGCCTTTTTGTTTCTTATTTCACCCACTCACACGTACAGATGCATATATATATATATAATGACAGAGAAAGAGTGAGAGAGACAGAAAAAGAGAGGGGGAGGGAATGAAAGAGAGAGAGAGAGAGAGAGAGAGAGAGAGAGAGAGAGAGAGAGAGATTAGAAGTAGTAGAATTTTGATCTGTTTTATTTGATTTATTCAATGAATTCATCACTGAATGGACAAGGAAGAAGACCATGTTAAATACGTATCATTCTTTTATAATCACCAGGCTGTTGACTTATTGATATAATTCGCCACACTTCCTAACACTACCCCCATATATATATATATATATATATATACAAAGGTGGGCTTAAAAATTCATATGGGGAGGTAAGATCCACTGTGTATGACTTTTTGACCAACAGGATCCAAACATTGCAACACCGAATAAATAACATTTGGTCACGTTTCATGAGAGTATCTTAGTCAGCCTATGAACTTTTCAGCCGACTCTTATATATATATATATATATATATATATATATATATATATATATATGTGTGTGTGTGCGTGTGTGTGTGTGTGTGCGTGCGTAAGTGTGTGTTCGTATCTTTATTTGATATGGCTGAATAGGTGTGACGCTAGAAAGAAACGAAAACAAAACAAAAAAAGAATGGAAGAGAAATAGTTACTTTTAAGAAAGACCTGCTAACAATCACTTGGATCAAGAAGAATTGCTACGGAAGTCAATGTCTGATCAGGATTGCCCGATCACCTTAATGTTCGAAGGATATGTCAGAAACGAAAGTCTGAGGTTTTACACCACGGAAAAAATTTGAGAAATTTCTCGTTGAACGTTTACGGAAAACCATATATCAATCACTCAAACGTTAAAGACAATGAATTATACACATTTATATTGTTGAGTACGTAATTTTTTTAATGTTTTTGCATATGAAGTATATTAAAATGATTTGAAACTTTAAATGCTTTACATTCAACAAATCAAAACTTAAATGATGTGAGTATAACTTAACTATTTATAGGCTCTTTTATAACTGTTGAAACAAAGCAGCAGCCTCTCAGATCTTCCCTGTGTCCGTTATTCTCTTTTTCTTCTCAGTTTAGTGTTAGGAAATAGTCATCATTTTGATATATTTCACCTAATCTAGCAAAATCATGCGTTGGATGATAGAGTAGAAGATCATTCGTTAAAAAACATGTTACGAAATTAAGTCTTTCAAGATTGCTCACTCAAAATACTTGGTACATGTGAAGGTCGTATTGCAATGGGTTCCTCATCAACTAACCTCCCCCATAACAATTTGAACACCCAAGAATATCCCCAAGGTTCACGAGTCAGTCGGTAAGAGTTCATCCAGATCTTAGCAACAGAAGAATCTCTTCGAATCTCTGTATCTTCTGTTTGGTGCATACTATTTAAGATCTCAAACTTATTCTCACCAGATTCAGATAAAGCACCGACTGACCAAGGTCAATATAGAAAAGAGGGTAGGCACGTGCCAGTGATTTTCGAAAAATTTGCGATGACGAGGATTTTTGTATGAAGTTTACTTCTCGAATGAAGCCAATTTCCACTTGAATAGTCATCAGTGTTTTTGAGAAAGTGAGAACCATCACTGAGTCGTTGGACACACACACACACACACACACACACACACACACACACATATATATATATATATATATATATATAAATATATATATATATATAAAGTAGGTAGGAATTCGGTTGAAAAAGACGAGTCAAAAACACTTCTTGAGCGCTCAGTCGGTGGTGCCAAGGAAACACTGATTCAATCTATGTACAGAGGTCAGACTTCTTGTCCCACTGAAAATTGTATATCCTGTGTATGAAACTGAACTGAATCCAGTATTAAGGCTCAAGACCTGGAGTTCTACGGAATGTAGAGTCATCTCTTTGTTTTTAATGCTCAGGAAATATATGAACCGCTTTCATCAGCCCTCCAAGTTGTGGGTTAAATAGTATCACTGATGTTCTTTTACAGAGAAAGCTTTGGTATTAAATAAACCATGATGTTAGATATACTATTAAAACAAAGAAAACAAACTATTGCTGCCATTACACCCAAGTTCACTTTGAATCAAGATGTTAGTTAGAGGCCTATCAAACATTTGATAATAGATGGAACTCTTAGAATCTACAGAACTGTGAACAAATGATTAGTATTAGAAATATTTGAACATTTACGAATGATTCAGTTGTCGACATTTGATTATTCATAAGAGGTTGATGTGTCATTAAAAATAAACCCAATCCAACCAAACTTTGCTTTGGTTTGTTTTTGTTGGTGTTTATGGCATATCAACTTTTGTAGGTAATTTAATGTCAAATTCTGTTATATCTATCTATCTATCTATCTATCTATATTATGAGAGTGTTGGCCGTCAGCAAATCCCTATGTGGTTATGTGTCGAACCAAGTGCAATATAATATGGAGAGTGCTCAATATCTAGGATAGAGCTATTAAAATAATGATAATAAATAAATATATATTAGATATATATGAATTTAATCCGTGGAACATGTTTTCCATGGATTAGATATACATATATCTAATATATATTTATTTATTATCATTATATATATATATATATATATATATCATTTGTAAACACCCTTTAGTTGGGTTTTATGGCATATCAACCGTTGTAAGTAATTTAATGTCATTATATATATATATATATATATATATATATATATGTATGTATATATATATGATTTGTAAATACATTTTGTTGATAACATTCTTAAAAACACTCTGATCTATTTTTGCTCACAATTAAATGGTTTCAAATATTTGCTATAAAACAGTTACAATTTAACAATTGCCATTTGTTGGCACACTTATATTGCCATTGTTTCTACACAATTTCATTTATTGTTATTTAACATTAATATTTCTGTTCAATATGTATCATTTGTTTGTAGACACTGAAGTGGTTAAATGTATTGTTATTTAAGACTAATAATTTTATTTAACATTACTCATTCGTTTACAATCAGTTAAATCGTTCCAAGTATTGCTACTTATCATTAACATTTCAATTAAACACCCGTCATTTATTTACACACACTTGAATGATTTAACAGTTATATTCCTAACAATTCAATTTAGCATAATCATTTGTTTAAATGTCAAATAATTCTATTTGACCCACTGATAGGGCTCTGTCAGTCTCCAAGTTAATGTGGACATAGGAGCAATGACAATGAAGGGGTATTCTACATTCCCCATAGCTCCACGACTGAACCATCACCATCAGATTTTTTGTGTCATAACCAGGACGCGTTGAACAAGACTCCAGAGATGCAGTCAGTGTATTCTACAGCCTCAGCCTACTACGTTGGATATATTTTTATTAGAATACTTTGTATTGCTTCATCAGATGCTTTTGGCGGAACACAGGGTTGTGAAGGAGCCTCAGCCTCTATACTCACTATACGCAATTTCATAAAACTTATTTTGTAAGTTGAAGGAGTAGAGTACATAAAAAGAAATACGACATTTGACATAACATCATAGGAGGATTGCGTAGCTTCAGAGATATTTTGATCAATGAAAAATTCAATGAAGTAAGTTGGCTCAATGTCAAGGTTGCTATTTGAAAGAAAACATTTTTCTTCATGGGATTTAATGGCACACGGATCTATCTCACTTTATTTCTATCTCTCTGTCTCTTTATCTCTGTCTCTTTGTCTCTCTCTCCCTCTTTTTATTTCTCTCTAGCTCTTAATTTTTCAGTGAATAGAGCTTCAGTCTCGATACTTTTTTGTTTGCTTTATTGTTTGTAACATCATATCACGGTTTTATGAGTTTTAACGCCGACATTTGATTCATTTGTAAATGTTCGATTGTTATCCTAACTAAATATTGGATATTAAAAAAAAACAAAACTTATTAATAATAATTTATTTGCACACAGTTATATAATAACATTTTTTTCTCTATAATAAAATACTTCCAGCAATTATATGATTTCTACTATTTTCATCTTATCATAATCATTTGTTTCCGCACAGATCTACGACTTCAATCATTCCTATCTAAATCTAATAATTTTCAAACAGATGTATTTTACCCATACATGAGACCCAAACATGTTTTACGACTCCGAGTCACGATCGACCTGCGAGTAATGGTAGTGACAGAGTACTTTATACTGGTGAGAACTTGAGAACTGAAGCCTCACCACCAGATGCTATTTGGTATCGTACCTAAGACACCCCCTTAGATTATCTAACAGCTCTGCCAACAGAGTGACATCACTTTTTGAACAAACCTCGTATGTACTTACCTACATACATAAATATATGTAGATATACCTTAAAGCAGACTGGAGTCTATAACAATAGGTTTAGCAAAGTATCTAGAAGAAGGACAAATCTGAATTCAAACCAGTTTTATTCGGCTTAAAAATTGTCTTATAACCCGTGACGAAGTGTTTGGGTAAATGTAAACACATTTTAAAAAATACAATGGCGTATTTTCGGCAAAAAATTGATTGTGTGTGGATAAGATTGATCAAAATAAATGCAAGTGACAGTCAAGAAAATTTAAACTAAGATATTTTCTATTTAACAATTAAGGTGTGACACCAAAACTCTGCCTACAAAGTTTCAATGATAATGTTTTCATTATTGATTCAATCTTTAGATATATTGGGAACACACCTTGTCCAGAGAAATTTCATTTTATTAACTTTTGTTCATCTATCCATTGGCTTAATGAGTAGAGTTTTCGTTAATGGGCCGGGAGACCTAGGTTCAATCCCAGGTCATCATACTAAAGACTCAAATAAATGGTACTTGATGCCGTCTTGCTTAACCCTCAGTATTATAAAGTAAGGATCAAGGGCAAAGTGGAGGAATCCAAGCGAATGGGGTAGCGCCCTCCCCTACGCCTCAGTGTAATTAGCTTTTGAAAAGGGGAGCCTTCCGCTCACCCTCGACTAAGGTCGCCAATTTTTCTTTTTCATTTATTTATCTATTTATCAGGAATATCACCCAGAAATACGTACACTCCTACCATTGTGTTTTTCAAGTCAATTTTCTTGTAAATCAAAAGTATGAAGAATTTTTTATTTTTTCTAATGGAAATACAATAGAAACTGATATTATTCGGTAATTTTATCATAAAACTCTACCCAACTGAAAATATGTTGCGGTGGAAAAATCAAATTTGCTTAGAAAATACACAAATCATAAAGAATCTTACTTATTTTGGACTGTTATATATTAACATTTTTGGTAGCTGAGTTTCAATGTTCTTGTGTTTGGTAATGAATAATCTTCATATCCACTTTGATTGTATAATGTTCTACATGATATAAGAAAATTCTGGTATATATAGTTTGCAAGTAAATTTATGTAAATTTTTTAAAAAAGTTTGTGTATAACTAAGGGCGATAACTATGAGAGAGACATAGGTATTTAGAGTAAATACCTATGTCTTTCCAACAATTCACCAAGTGATTTTCCCGAAAAAAAATTATACGATTAATAAATAAACTTAGATGGAGCACATATTTTAAGGCACAGAGTATCAAGGGCTCTATATTTGTAAATTGAATCAAAAGAAAAACTTTCTATGATTTAAAATTAAGCTTTCGGAGGGGTCTAATTGGGTTTGAATTTGTAAGGTATTGTAGTTGAGGTCATTGAAGTCCAAAGCTGAAAAGAAAACAAAAGAAAAATCCTTTTTAGTCTCTTTCATCTGATCTTTATCAGAGGAGTGTCGAAGGATAAAGTTGACGGTCAGAATTCAGTCAAGTGGACAAATGAAATGGAATCACTAAACTAAGAAACACGAAAGATTGCTTTTTAAAAAATGTTATGAAATAGAATAAAGATGTATATATTGTAATTTTTTGTATTAATCGTATAAGAAATCTAATTATAATTCATTATATTTTTTACTCTTTTATTCTTTACTTTTATTTAGTATCTTTTGGGTCGTTTTTGATAGAGGAATCTATCGTTTTTCTTAGTTCTACTGGTTACTACTGTGATTTCCAGTCTTTTGTCCGTTAAATTGAATTCTGATAGCCAACTTTTTCAGTCCACACTCTTCCGATGAAGATCAGAGAAAAGAAGCCTCTCAGGAGACCTGAGTTTTTCTTTTGTGCTTTGCTTCAATTTTGTACATTTCATCTGTTGAATTGAATTGAAGAGATAGATGTGAACAGACGTAGAGATTTACATATGTTTAGACTATATAGAGAGATAGATAAATCACAGTGAAACACTCACCTCATTTAAAGCAGGTTTACAAAGATACGAATATAGAATACAATTGTTTGTACATAGGATTTGAGTACACACACACACACACACACACACACACACACACACACACACACACACACATATATATATATATATATATACATCAACACATTTCACAATACTCACACATTCTCACTTCACATTTACGTACATGTATACATTTATAAATTGATGGCCATATTCATATTTAAACAATTTTGTTCTTTAATGACTCATAATTTTATTGTCTCATATTATTAGCTTTTACTGCACAGTGTCCTGCGATGTCTCTCTCATGTCTCCAATCTATTTAACAGGGACCCAAAAATTATCTACTTTCTAATAATGATTTAAGGAATAAGATGATGTTGCTGTTTTATTTCAAAATTTAAAAAAAGATTCAAGTTCTTTTTTAACATATTATTGGATTTTCCACACTTATAAATTAAAGAATATGTTATTTTATTTATTGAGTTTAACATAACAACGTTCTATTTTTCTATCAGAAACATCGATTACATGGTGATGCATTAAACGGGAAAATAAGTTTGGGATGTGGTACAAGCATATATTCTAAGGATTTTAATTCGTTTTTATGATTTTAAAACGCTCTTAATACCATGCCCTCGCTTATTAAAGCATTATTTAAATTCTGTATGTACCACAAGATCTTCACACACACACACACACACACACACACACACACACACACACACACACACACACACACACACACACACATATATATATATATTTTTATATATACAAAATTGTGTGGTAGTTGTTATTTTCAGATCTTCAGCGATTTTCTGGTCAAAATATGCTCTGTCCCTGACATTGAGCTCAATAAGTAAGTAAATGATTAAAACCTTACACATTAACACACACTCACACACACGTGTGTGTGTGTGTGTGTGTGTGTGTGTGTGTGTGTGTCTACGTATATTTAGCGTTGTAATATATCCTTGTTAGTTTAATGTTGGATGCATAAATTATGAACATATATCAATAAAAATTACATTAGAATTTAAAATGGAATCTTACGCTTGAATTTATTTTCAACGCATTGAAATCCTGACAATTTGATGAAATTCATTTACAAGTGGATATACTTTTATGAATTTGTAAAGATGTGTTAGAGATTTAGAGTAATTTAAATTGCAATTACCAAAAATAGATTATTAATCGTAAAGTTATAAGAATTCACTATCTATCTATCTATCTATCTATACATAAGCATACATACCAGTGTTCATGTACAAATCAGGATCCTCACAAGGGTAATTATGCATACGAACGCTCAAAAATTCATTTGTTTTTACATACACACATTAAAATAAACACATAGATGTACGTACGAACACACACACACACCCACTCACTCACTCACACACACACACACACACACACACACACACACACACACACACACACACACACACACACACATATATATATATATATATATATCTGTGTGTGAGTGTGCGTTTGTATGTGTGAGTGCACATATGTTTTTTGCACCCGTGAGTAATGGTGATATAATCGCGAGTACACATTGATTAATTTATAAAAACTATAATGATTTGAGATATTTCGAAATTGTTAGCCAAAAACATTTTATCTATCTAAGATTTTTGCGCATTATCACTTTTTTTATCCAGAAAATTGGCAGCGAATTAAATGTCAGGTAGAAAAAGTGACTTGTTATAGAGATTTCTATTGCTGATGTTAGTTTGATGTGCTATCAAAAATCAGAATGTTTAATCTGATCAAGGTTACAACACACACACACACACACACACACACACACACACACACACACACACACACACACACACACACACACACATATATATATATACACACACATACACACACACACACACATATATATATATATTGTGTTTTAAAATATTTTATAATAGTATAGATAAGGGTGATAAGGCATATGAATTTAAATTAGGATCGAAGAGAAACGGAGTGAATGACACTTGTTGATTCTGAGTCGGTGCAAGGGTCATTTGATAAATAAGGTAGTAGAAGTTGGCAATAGGAAACACTGATTGCTGTTGTACCTTTTTCAATGAAATCATTAGGGATGGTGTCTTTCAAGTCCCAGTAGACTCTCAGTAAACCTTCTTTATCGACTTCTGTGCTCTGAACTTTTTCGGAGAGTATATTTCAAATGGTTTGCACATCTCAGCCTTCAAAAAGTTGAAAACAAACCTATCTTCTATCTAAAAATACTCTGTTTGATTTTTGTTATTTTGAATTGCCTCAAAAGAAATATTTTGTGAGATTGAAAAAATCTTGTTATGATTCATTTCTAAACAATAGTGAGTCAACTGTTATGGAAAAATCTGAAAAAGGATTACGATTTCTTAAAAAATCCACTTATTTATTGAATGAATATATATATATATATATATATATATATATATATATATATATATTTACTAATCTAATATCTACCAGTATTCACGGTACCAGAAAAAAAAAAACAAAAAAACCCTGGCCAGTAACAAGAGATAAAAATATCTCGAATCACCACCCAGGGGAAAAAGAAAAAAAGTTTTTTTGGGTAAAAAAGAAAGAAAAGGCCAACCTCGTCCGACTCCTTGAAAAAAATCAAGGGGTACGCAGTCAGTGGTCAAAAGAAAACTAAAAAACCCTCCGCGAATGCTGCAATGCTACAATTACTAAAGTGCTCAACACAATACAATGGAGCGAATTATAGATTTTCGACTCGCGATTTAAGTTAATTCTATATATATATATATATATATATATATATATATTAAAATTAATAGAGCCGAAAATGATTCCATATTTGATAGTGAGGTTGTTATAATTTCATATATTTGTACTCTACGCTATTTCGGTCTTTAGAAAATTTTGAACGGTTAAGTTACGAATGTTGTTTTTAGAGTAAAGATTGTTTTGATAGAATGTGAGCTTTTTTAATAACAAGGATTTGTGTCTGTATATGTTCTCTAGGTGTTAATTGTCCGTCAAGTCCAATGTTCAATGTAAACGTTATTTAAATATTTATTCTCTGTTTGTGTATGTGTGTAAGCAAGCATGCACACACGAATACACATGCTTGTACACGTTGTATTATATATTTGCTCGAGTGTATGAAGTTAGCCTCTATTTACAGTTGGTTTAAATATATCTATGAAAACTAGCTTAAAATACATCTATATGTGAGATTAATTACATTTTCACACCCGTTGAACCCACCTAATACCCTTGAAAAAACCTATGTTTATTTGTACATGGTTGTAAATTTATATACGCGTGTGCATGAGAGAGAGAGAGAGAGAGAGAGAGAGAGAGAGAGAGAACATATATATATATATATATATATATAGAAACATATGCGTGTGTATGTGTGTGTGTGTGTGTTGTAATCTTGATCATATATATATATATAAAACTTTTTTGAATGATAACTTGCTGCCTAATATATATATATATATATATATATATATATATATATATATATATATATATATATATATATATATATATTAGGCTGCAAGTAATCATTCAAAAAAGTTTTGTTAAAGACGATGTTCATTAGTTTTAATTTTATTTTTCAAGATTCCTTGTTATTTTTCTAGTGTCGAGATCTAGATGCTAAAGGAATTGTCCCATATCTTCTACCCAAGTGCTTTCGACCATAATTTTGGTCGTTATCAGGAGTTGTGTAGTTTTGTGTTGACTATTGAGATTTTACTATTTAAATAATTTGTAACGTTTTTTTTAAGTTGTCGATTGGAACGTTTTCAGCGTTTTGTTTTAAAACATTTACTAATAGAGTTAGTGATCTTTACTAATTAAAAATATTTAATATGTTGGTGGGATTTTATTTATATTTGTTTTTTTTTGTTTTTTTATTTTTGATGCATATTGCTTCTAGGACATGTTATCCTTTTTATTATTGCTTTTACATATAATTATTGTATTATCTGTGTGAATCTTTCTTACATTAGGAAATGTAAGTTGGTTTGTGCTATTGTTGTGTTTTATAATTAAGTGTTGTTTTATGGCACTATTTTCAGAAAAGTGATAAGCAAGACAACGAAATAACTTTGTGGTTGTGTAGCCAATGTAAGAATTATTTTTCTTTTTCGGGAGGCACTCTCGAAATAGAGATATATATTTATAAACTACATTGGTTTGGTTTTGGTATATTTTAGCGGAATTGGTGTTATTCTTAACGATAAGAATCCTTTATCTATATACATATATATATATATATATATATATATATATATATATATATAGAGAGAGAGAGAGAGAGATTTACGTAGACCAGTGGTTTTCACGGACAATAAACACCAATAGGGCTTTCACCTAAATAAATCTGTAAAATTAACCATATATACATGAGTGAACTTGCATGTTTACACGTACAGCCTCATACGCACAAATATTCATACTTATAAATACTAAGAAAATTTATATATACAAAGAACATTTACGTAGACCAGAGGTCTTCATGGACAATTAATCCTGGAATTAAAAAAGATCACATCCCATCAAAACATTGTTTCTAATATAATAAAACAACAAGAAGACTAAGTCCAAAGCAAGTATATGTAATAATAAAATCTAAAAACCAAATATGAAATCATTTGCTGGCCTATTCATTCTAAAAATTTTACTTTTCTGTCATTGAATCGACTATAATCTTGAATAGGAAACTGCTTTATTTACGTATAATGATCCAATACTTAACGTTATATTCCCTGTTGATTCACCGTTGGTGTTTCTTAACAGTAACATAATGAGTTTTAGAAATATAAATGTATGACACTAAACTAAATCGGATTGTGAGGATCCATTTCTGGAGATTTGAGGGTGTTGGGGGGTACTGTGTTGTGGCTAGGGTTCCCAGTTCCACTCTGACCCTTAGTAACTCGTAGGGTTCCATTTATTGGGCGAATTATACGACTGGGTTAAAAAAAAAAGAAAACGAAACAACAGTAAAATGTAAATAAGAACGTACAATGAATGAAATTCCCGAAAATATTGATCCAAAATGACCGTAAACTGACTGTTATTCTATTAAATCAATTAACCCAGCAGGCATGGCCATATACTGTGGCTTGAGGCCGCGTCGAATATTATTTTAAATGATCCAAATTAGTGATAAAGCGAAGATAAATAGGGATAGTAAATTAAACAGTTTCCATCTTTCTTAAATAGAAGCATTTTTTCATCATGGACGGCCTTTACAGAAACTCAACAGGTTTTAGTGTAATATTAGATAGAATTATTCAATTCTTTTGAGTGAATCACAATTTTAAAATTGTAAAACAATAGCACATGTATGTTTCTGCATGGGAAAACAAAATGAATATAGCAGCAAAATTGATTCTAAGATGAAAATATCTATTTATATATCTACTAATATATCGAGGCCTCTGCATGTTCAGTAGTTGAGATCATTTTGTCTACACCCATCACTTATAGTCGTTGTTCTCACGTTGTAAAAAATTGTTAAACCATTGCAGTAGATATGAATGATATATAAACCTGGAAAAAATAATGACAACTGCAACACTTACTTCGAAAAGAAATGTCGAGAAAATTAAAATAAAACTTTCTTCGCAGAGCTAAATCTACATGTAGAAAAATATGTGAACAATTTTATTTAGATGATTCGATAAAAATGAAAAAGATATTTTTTCTCACCTATTTTTCTTTCAACAGAATTAAATGCTCGTGTAGGCAGCACTTAGGAAATTTAAAAGCTCGCAAACTAAAGTTTTTTAACAAGTGAAATACAACTTTATTTTATCACTTAACGAGAAAAAAATTTAAGAGTAATAATATCCATAAACTCTAAGAATATTCTTTTTTACAGCTGCTCTTTTACAAACATCAATATCTATCTATCTATCTATCTATCTATCTATCTATCTATCTATCATTGTCAGTCTGCCTATATATATATATATATATATATGGAAAATCAATTGATTTCTAGAACAAAAAGTGTTAATTTTTGTTTAAGAAGAGGCTGCTAGGAGGTGTGATTTTTGCGTTTTCACTTTTGCTTTTATCGACCAATCATCGCCTTCGTTAGAGACGCTAACTTCTTAAAATTTCTTTGAGATGGTAGACGCTAATAATGGAACTGCCTCGCAAAATATGAAAGATTAAAACCCAAAATATCTTTGGAAATCTTTTCCATCTTATATTGTTAGAATACATTTTTTTAACCAATTAGAATCATAAATAAATTTATCTACTTTTTAAAAACCAATTTAGAGCCCATCTAAATCTTATAAGTAAAGCGATAGATAGATAAATCCTCGTAGCAACTGAGATTATACTCAATTTTCATCTTTATTTCTTCGAGTGAAAATTCAGCATTCTGTTCCTTCAAGTTTCTATTTAATTTCCTCATTACTCAATCATTTAAAACGTTAGAGAATCTTTCTTCTGGTTTACTTCTTAGATGTGCTATTACTAATATAACATTCCCTACAGCTGCATTTCACTTACATATTAGCGTATAAATATATTTTGTCCATATATAATCACATACTCAAACAAAAATCTTTTACGCACACGAAATATATTATCTATTTTTAAAACAATACAAACTGATATGAATTTTTTTCCTCGTTGATTCGGACATATTAACACGTTAACTATTATTTCCTTTTCTTACCAGAAACAACATTTTTTTACTCAACTTTAAAATTTATCTAATTTTTGACTAGGGTGTTCGATTAGTCGCGTGCAGGTATGTGAGTGATATGTGAATGTAAATAAGTTAAAATTATTCGGTGTGTATATATTTAAATAGGCGTGAGAGGACTGTGTGTATATATGTAGTTTACTTTTAGGAAGAAAAGTGATTTTAGTTGAAAATAGGAAATAAAGATTTATTGTAAATAGCAGAGAATGGAAGGACTGAAGAAAACATTTTTCTCACAAAATGAAGAAGTACATACCGAGAGTAGAGGCCGTGTGAAAAGAAAGAAACTAGAAGAATCTAAATTCATAATTTATACAAAGAATATGGCAGTTGAGATTTCTCATTGGCTGATACTGTCTGGGATTTATTTTACCATATAAACGCTAGGGATTTTGGGAGTTTTTTTTTAGTTTTTTCGTTCCGACGAGTAGCACGCAGCTTACAGAGTGGTGACCAGGAATTCGGGATTCTAGTCGGGGTTTCTACTTGATCTAATTTGATGTACAAGAACCCTAAATTGGCGATGAGAGTAGTGCCTCACTGATGACCATCCTGTGTGCATTCTATGGATGTATCACAAGACGTTGTTTCTGATCAAACTTTTCACTTAAATGTATTGAATCTCTATAGTATTCTGTTTTATTTAGTCATTTACACACTTTTCCGATACACACACACACACACACACACACACACACACACACACACACACACACACACACACACACACACACACACACACACGAATATATATATATATATATATATATATATATATATATATATATATTTAGACAGCATTTCTTCGTTAATGCAAATTTCATTAAACATAATAGACATTTTATGTCTACATATTTTCTTCTGGATCCGTTCGAATTCCCGTATTACTTTTAATTTGTCACTACACGAGATCACGTCTGTATTCCAAAGTGCTGTTATATTTATGAGTTGCAGGATCATGGAGTTTAAAATATGTATATTTAGGCAGCATTTCTTCGTTAATGCATATTTCATTAAACATAATAGACATTTTATGTCTACATATTTTCTTCTGGATCCGTTCGAATATATATATATATATATATATATATATATATATATATATATATATATATATATCAGATAGCATGTTCAGAAACATATTTATTCAATACGTAATGGTCAGTCTATGATGACTGTCGCGTTCTCTCAGAAGATGTGAGATATTGGTAATTTTAATTCCGTAAGTCTTGTATCTATAATAAAACACGAGCATAGCATCATCATCATCTTCCTCATCAATAGCAGCAAAAACAATAATGATAATAATACACCTGAGAAGTCCCACTTTTTAGATCTTCAGGACTATTCTTCAAACTTGACAAAGGATGAACTCACACAAATGAACCAAAGGACAAGGAAATTGATATCTGTCTACAAGACTTTCCCCTTGCGAGAGCACATGAACAGAATCTATGTGTCAAGAAAAGATGGAGAAAGAGGATTCCCCAGCATTTTGAAGATGAAACAATTCAAAGACTCGGAGAATTCATTTAAAAGAGTAAGAAAAATAAGCAGCCAGAAACAGTAATGGCAACATAGACAAAACAAGAAACTAGAAATTGGAAGAATAACAACTGTATGGATATTTTAAGTGACCCACTGGGGAAGACCTGGATAAAGCTAAACTTCAAGAGAGAAACTGAATCTCATTTAATAGTAGCCCCCTCCCCCTTATCATATTAAAGCGAAAATTGATTATATGCAAGAAAATAACCAAGAAAATGATTTTGGGTAGAAATGGAACGCTTAATCACATAATAAACGAATGCATCAAACAGTCCTAATAGGAATAAGAAATGAGACACTATTAGGTGGGAAACGTAGTTCACTGGGAATTCTACAAGAGTTTTAAATTTCATCATACTATTAAATAATATATAAACAAACCCGAATCAATCAAAGGAAATAAGGCAGATTAAATTCAGTGGGATTTTTGAGATACAAACAGATCATTTAATTCCGACCAGAAAATTAAAAAGAAAAATGATCTTGTCGTTTAGTGAATTTTGCCGTTCCAACGTACTAAAAAATGAAAAATGAAAGAATCTGAAAAGATAGACAAATACTTATATTTTGCTCGAAAGCTAAAAATGTTGTGGAACATGAGAGTGACGAAGATAGCAATTTAAATTGATGAACTTTGAAAAATTCCAAAAAGCTCGGAATATGAGTGGACAAGTTGGAGATCAAGGGAAGCATAGGGGCAATACGAACCACAGAATTGCTAACATCGGCTTAAATACCTAGAAGAGTCCTAGAAACCGAAGGTCACTTTCTGTCACTTCGACTTCAGTGAAAAATCTCCAGTTAATACAGATGTGAAGACCTCACAAGGAGTAAGATAGTTAGGTATTAGAACTCGAAGGTTAAAGTCATAAATATGAAATATATCTGATATTTCACAGATATTATTCTTTATTATTATTTCACAGTTTATTAAGATTTCTCTTTTTAAAAAAAAGACAACATTGATTTCATTTGGAATTGAAGTATATGTAATTTTTTAAATGAAGAATCTTTTTAATCGGCTAAACTATTCCCGGCTAATCTATTGTGAAATATGTAAAATTTGTTTAGATTTAGTGCGCTGAAATCAGTAATACTCACCATTCCACTCTAATTTCACCACAAATTCATAAGAAGCTTTCATTTATAAAAATTATCTGCATTTTAAGAAATAATCTAAAAATAGGATTATCGATTTAAACTATAAAGGCAATATAGAAAAAACTAGAAACTTTCCCAGATGACTAAGACCGGAAGCGAAATAAAAATAGGAGGATAACGAACTTAAACTAAGTTAAAACTTAGAATTATTATTTCTTAAAATTTTTATTATATATATATATATATATATATATTTGTGACCCGCTGTTCATGAACAGCCATCATAACTGTTTTTGGTCTCATCTGTGTCAGGTGCGCAGATCATAAACAACCCCTGATTAAAATGTCCAATCACAATATTACACAACGTGGGACCCAAGCAACAGGCTTAGGTGTCATGATCGGCTGGTGCCCTCCTGATAGCCGACATGGGAGACCCGATCGTCATCCTGCGGATGTTGGCTGCTCTTATTTCAGGTATATGAATGACGATGCAGAAATCACAACCATCAAAAACCTAAACGCAAAACATGGACTAGGGAAGATAATCAACTTGCACTTCAGTGCTATTTTAGGAGCAACCATTCACAAAGAGGATACCGGAAAAGAAAGATAGAGATCTGGCAGAAATGTGTGAATTTCCAGACAACAAGCCAAAGGATTGCTGATCAAATTAGAACAATAATTAAGACGGGTTGGTTTTCTGTCCTTGGCATACTAGAAATCCATCAGAGAACACATGGACAAAATTATAATACAGTACCAAACATATTAAGTAGTGTCAAACAAAAGCAATCTAACGAAAATGAAGTACTAAATTCGGAGAATGAAAACACCACAAAACCAAGCAATGCACAACCAAACAACCAGAAAGAAACATTATCACAAGAACAAAAGATAAATCTAGAAAATGTACAGAAAAAATAAATCAAATACTACCATAAATACCCACGAACAATATAACCGATTTAAATGAACTAATCTATGCAGGAGCGAAATTAGTTTGGTAGAAAATTGGGATCCCATCAACAAGCACGAAGAAAAAGTCCAAATCAGGATGGGAAATTCGACTGGAAACGCGAATAAAAAAAACTACGGAAACAGGTCAGAATGATAAAACAAAAGTGAGACTCTGAAATATGCGGGAACAGAAAGGAAAAGGCAACAAGAGAAAAAATAATACAACTCGGGTAAATTAACCAGAAAATACTGGCGAAGGAAGGAAGATTAAAGAGATATCAACAAAGGGTAAAACAATACAGACAAAATAGGACTTTCCAAAACAATGAAAGAAAATTCTATAAACAATTAGGAGGGGGTGACATAAAAACATACCAACAACCGGATGCCAAAGAAACCGAACGATTTTGGCAACCAAATAACATGACGAAAGGGCTGAATGGAAAAACAATATGACAAGAGAACTTGAAGGACTTAAAGAAGGCCCAAAAGTGGAAATGCACATCGATTTACGCAAAACGACACTTAAAAGAGTTCCAAACTTGAAAACGCCAGGCCATGATGGAATACATGGTTTCTGGTTCAAGAAATTCACCTCCATTCACGACAGACTAGCACTAGAAATGAACAGATGCTTGCAAGGAGCACAGGTACCAGACTGGATGACCAAAAGAAAGACCACAGTGATACAAAAGGATCCAAGCAAAGGAACTACTCAAAACAATTACAGACCAATAACTTGCCTAAGAATAATGTGGAAAATACAGACTGCACAAATAATAGAAAAGATTTACTACTCACTAACAAGCTGAGGATTGTTCCCTGGGGAACAGAAATGACGCCGCAAATGATCCAGAGGCATAGCAGAATTACTTTACATAGATCAATCACCCTTACTATTTATAATAGCCATGATGCCACTTAACCACATACTCAGAAAATGCACAGCCGGATACAAAGTTAGCAGATCGCAAGAAAAGATCAATCACCTTATGTACATGGATGACATCAAACTATTTGCAAAAAATGAAAAAGAACTGGAAACCCTCATACACGCCGTTAGAATATACAGTCAGAACATTGGAATGGAATTTGGCATTGAACAAAATTTGCCATAGTAGTCATGAAAAGTGGCAAACGACATATGTCTTATGGAATGGAACTACCAAATCAGGACAAAAGAATATTTCAGGAGAACTAGAAAACTATTTGTGACAAAACTCT
The DNA here is from genome assembly GCA_963585895.1 of Sepioteuthis lessoniana. NCBI lineage: Eukaryota > Metazoa > Mollusca > Cephalopoda > Myopsida > Loliginidae > Sepioteuthis > Sepioteuthis lessoniana. Next base: position 216,160 of record CAUZXS010004016.1, on the reverse strand, counting down.
CTTGCAGAAATCTCATCAAAGGAATAAATACTTGGGCTGTACCCATCGTTAGATATTCTTGACACTTCCTCAAGTGGATTTAAACAAATGGATCAAAGAACAAGAAAACTAATGACAATGCATAAGGCATTACATCCCAGAGACGACGTTGACAGATTATAAGTATCTAGAAAAGAAGGAGGAAGAGGATTTGCCAGCATCGAACAAATGATGTATGTACAACCCAGCACCTGTCCTTGAAAATGACATACATAAACTCCTATGGGACTTTGAAATACACACGTATGACCTGATCTCGGTCAGAAGACCAGACCTTATAATAATTAACAAAAAGAAAGAAAAAGAGAATTTGATAAATTGTCGACTTTGCAGTCCCAGCCGACCACAGGATAAAACTGAAAGAATGTGAAAAGAAGGATAAGAGCCTCGACCTTGCTAGAGAATTGAAAAAGCTGTGGAACATGAAAGTGACGATTGTACCAATTGTGATTGGTGCTTTTGGGACAATAACTAAATGATTATTAAAGGGCCTAGAGGACTTTGAATTTGGCGGGCGGGTGGAGACTATCCAAATGACCACATTATTTTGAGATACAAACAGATCCCCTAATCTCGGCCAGACAACCAGACCTACTGGTAGTCAACAAAAAAGAAAAAAAAAGAAAAGAGAACCTGCGGAACTTTGGACTTTGCCGTTCCGGCTGACCAGAGGTTAAAACTGAAAGAAAGCAAAAAGAAAAATAAGTACCAAGACCTTGATAGAGAACTGAAAAAAAATTATGGAACATGAAAGTGACGGTGATATCAATTGTAATTGGTGCGCTCGGTACAGTCACCAAAGCATTGATAAAGGGACTGGAGGACTTGGGAATAAAAAAGTGAGTGGGGACCATCCAAACGACTGCATTATTAAAATCGGCCAGAATACTGAGAAGAGTCATTAAGACTTGAGAAGACTTCCTGTAACTCAAACTTCGGTGAGAAACTATTAGGAAACGTTGGTGTGAAAAACTCTCAAAAGTGTAAAATAATGTAAAAATAGATCGCTCAATACACACCATGAGATCAGAGCTAGTTTTAGTTAATAGCAAGAGAAAAAAGTAAATATGGCCGTTCGATTAGATAACAGAATTAAAATATTAGAAAGCAAAAAACTGAATTAGTGGAGTTTTTGTGGCCTGATGACTAAAGTACCGGACTGCAGTACACGAGTTGGAATTGCAATCGCCCTTTTACGTTCACTTTGCTCAGCATTTGGTTAAATTGTATCCCTGCAGTTCTTCTGCAAAGATGGCATTGGCATTAAATAACTCGCGAACGTTTATATGCCATTATACAAAGAAATTAAACCAGATTGCTGAAAATAGTCAACCTTGAAAACTTTTCAGATTGGGGTACCTGGATATCCGATGATCTTTGTGTAAATGATGTCGTTGGAAAGATTCTACTACAGTATTGATTCTGATGTTTTCAATGTCGGCCCTTCACCTCAGGGATGTGATTTTGAAATTCATATTTTTACTTTTGAATGTTCCTTTGGTTTACATGAAATTTTAAGATGTTTTTTGGTCGTTGTATTCAACTGTCCTCTATTTACTATTCCCCTACTAGCTCTCATTCTTTTTAACTAGATACCAAGACACGCTATGAATACTGAGGTGGAAGAGTAGAGTTTGGCATCATCGTCACCTGACAATTTTTTCTTACCAATTTTGACCAAACGGGAAAAACGTATTCTGAAAAAGTATTGAAAATTTAACATTTTGCAACCCCAGGACTTTTGAATAATCAATTAGATTAAGGTATCCCTTGTATAAAAAATGTTCGACCTTATCATTTCATCATACTGACATTATCAATCGTGGGAATATTGAATGTGATTCCTCAGCAGCAATGCATTTTTAATTTTTTTTCAAATCTTGAAGTTACCGAATCAACTGAAAAGTATTCCTCACTATTATATTACTACATTCTTTCAAGACTGAATATTTAAAACGATGCCAGATGAACTATGGCTTGTAGATTCAGTTATTATTGTCATGAGATATAATTTTGTTATAGATTAGGAGACAAAAATATTGCACATTAGGGAGTACAGCTAAATCAGAAATATTGTAGAAAATGCTAAAATATCGAGATTTTGCCAAATTTATGTTCTTCCCAAATAAAAATGCAATCGGACAATTGATTTTTCTCTTGGATGTATGGACATTAGTAGAAAGAAAGAAGTCAATAGTTTTTACTGTTTCGGTGAAAAAGGGGGTCTAAATTTGGATATATCTGAGGATGAAGATTATATGAACATATCCAAATATTATCCGATCATTCCCGAGTATTCTCCGAACAGAATATTCAAGTTTTATAGTGTTACGTGTGTCACTGCATTTCAATGAAATATACATTTTGAAAACTTCTATGAAATTTTCGCGTCTTAAAATCTGAACATTAAGTTTTCTTGAGCGTTTAAATTTCAGTTTGGGTTTAAAAAGAAAAACTCTTTCGACGGAAAAATCTAATTCCTTTTGTTGTTTTTGCTTTTTTAAATATTTTTTGCGGAAAATTATGCTTTTAATGATTTTAATGAATTTGGTAAAATAAGCTCAAAAAGTGTGATTTACAGTGGCCCAGGAAAACACACACACACACGCGCACACGCACACACGCATATATATATATATATATATATATGTTTGCATGTGTGTGCGCGTGTACATGTTTCTATGCGTGTATTTATATCTATGTCTTCATAAATATAATTATTCATACATCTACGATGATGTATACAAGCATACACATGTTTATATCAAGTATGTATATGCGTGTATATATATATATATATATATATATATATATATATATATATATATATATATATTATGAGCATCTCTATTACATACGTACTAACTGGCATGCGTATGTGCGTATATATGTACGTGAGTGTTCGTGCGTATTCATATGTGTTCCAATGTTTGTTCATATATATGTAAATAAATGAAATTTTGGTATATACGCATTTGCAATCGGTACAGAGAAGATTTTACTTCCTTTCTGTTGTCCTTTTCGTCGTAAAAGTTTTTTTCCGATTTCCCATTCGTTCCGCTTTGTTTGTTGGAAATCTGATCCATTTTTTTTAAGTACCAGCAAAATATATTTTTTGCCTTTTGAATATTTTATTCAATATTTCGGTTTGAGGGGTTCGTTTCGTTCCAGTTCAGTTTGTTGACATTTATTTCCACTGTATATTTCCTTCCTTCCTTCATTCCTTCCTTCCTTCCTGCTTTTTGTTGCTATGCAAAAGAAAACAACAAATCGAGGCAAAAAGAATGAAATGAAATTAGAAGCGCAAACGAACAATAGAGGCGGAACAAAAATATACAAATGTTTTTTTTTTGCAGACCTATAGGTTTATAAATGTGAATAGAATTAAATACATAGACTCCTGGACACACACACACACACACACACACACACACACACACACACACACACACACACACACACACACACACACACACACACACACAAATATATATATATATATATATATATTCATATATAAATACATATGGCATGTATACATTCCATACATTTACTTGTGTAAAATGTTTTTTTATAAACATTCATTTGTAGTTTGATATATTTATGTGTATTATAAAGAAAATATGTGTACATAGATAAATATATATATATATATATATATATATATATATATATACGAGAATCATTAAATACGTTTCCAGACTTTTTTCGTATGGGCACTTTTATTGATAGTACACACATGAAACTCTAGTCCCCTTCGAAGTAATCCCCTCCGGTCTCATTTCAATTGTTGTACCGTTACAACAACTTCTGGAAGGCCTCATGGAAATCCTCTTGTGTGAGTGTGTCAATGACCTTCGTCACAGCCTCTTTCATCTCCTCAATTGTCTCATAACGACAGCCTCTGAGCTTAGGGAATAAGCAAAAGTCACAGAGAGCAAGGTTGAGGAACTGTCTTGATGCCCATCTTGGTCAAATAGTCTGTGACCAGTATGGAGTAGTGGACTGGTGCATTGTCCTGGTGGAAATGCCACTGACCCGATTTGAAGAGTGCTGGCCTCTTCCCAAGGAATCCCTTCTGCATTCCCTTAAAACCTCAACATAGTAACCCAAACCCTAATCCCTTTGGCCTATCAACTCTGGTCTATTGCATTCCTTACTCCCCCCACACCTCTCATCTTCCCTCACAGACTCCCTGCCTTCTTTGAATCTCTTATACCCCTCAAAAACTGATGCAGGATTCATGCAAAATTGTCCATAAGCAGTCTGAAGCTTTCCATACTTTTCTGTGGCATTTTTCCAAGTTTAAAACATAATTTTATTCCATATCGTTCTTCTAAAGTGTCCTCCCTGCAATTATAAAAATTGGTTAGTCATCTCATAAGATGTATAACTATGACATACAGAATTTTTAAGAGTCAACGACAATTTTAACTGCCTGTACAAAAAGTTTGGAAACTTATTGAAGGCACCATGTATATGCGTGTGTATGTGTGTGTGTGTGTGTGCGTGTGTATTTTTGCATATATATATATATATATATATATCAACGTAGCATAGCATGTATACAAGAAGTGATGTGATGAAATTCATTTGGTACACAATACTTCTGTCGTTGTGCTTGCACTAGTCTATACCACACACACACACACACACACACACACACACAAACACATATACACGTATATATATATATATATATATATAATGGGTTGGATTATAAAAATAATCCGTTTTTTAAAAGCAATTTATGATGACATATTGGTCGGATTGAGTTGACGTGATCAAGTAATATCTGAACATCTTCCTGATGAGGCCAGAGAATCAATGGGTCATCCACTTTGATGGCTTTAGTGAGGTAGATCCTAATTCCATTTCTTCAAAGTATTCCATGTATATTTTAGCCAAAACTGGTGACAATGGCGAACCCATAGCCAGTCCTTCTTGTCGGTATATATCAGATCCCATCCCGAAGTAGTTTGTCTCCACATAGAGAGTCCACATTTCCATTAGATTATCTATCGGGTTACAAGTTCGTTCTTCTTGCAAGGGGTGTGCAGCCAGTTTATCCCGCACTACAACAAGTGTCTCATCCTTAGGTACCTTTGTAAACAGACTCACTACATTTAGAATGAATGGTTAGAATGAATGGGGACATCACTTATTCTCTCCACAAAGTGGGCTGAGTTCTTAACATATAGGATGAGGACTTACCAGTTAGTGGGCTGATGATCTCCACAAGGAAGCGGCTCAATGGGTGACATATATGGCTGGCTATGGATTCACCATTGTCACCAGTAATGGCTAAAATATACATGGAATACTTCAAAGAAATGGCATTAGGATTTACATCAATAAACCCATTTATCTGGCTTAGATACGTAGATGACACATTCATTCTCTGGCCTAATCAGGAGGATGTTCAGATATTACTTAATCACGTGAACTCAATCCAATCATTCATACAGTTCACTATGGAGAAAGATCAAGATAACAAATTACCCTTCCTCGATGTATTAGTAACACACACAGAGACAGAACAAGGATTCAGGTCATCTGTGTACCGTAAGCCCACCTTCACCGGACAGTACCTCAATTTCAACTCCCATCATCCATATACGGTAAAGAAAGGAATAGCCTGTTGCTTACAACATCAAGCAAAAAGCCATTAGTAGTGATACTGATGCATATCAAGAAGAAATGATTTGTCTGAGACACAACCTCCATCGTAACAACTACTTAGAGCGCATAAGATCGGCTCCAAGAAACCTAGATAGAGGACAATACCCGAAAACTCACCACAATATGTCTGCCCTATGTCAAAGGCCTAGCCGAAAGGATCCAAAAGATATGTAGTCCATATGACATCAGGACAGTATTCACAAGTGGTTCAACTCTCCGGAGATATGTCACCTGGGTCAAGCCACCAACGGAATTCAACATGATCAAGAACTGTGTTTACTCCATCACTTGCAGCTGTGGTAGAATATACAAAGATGAGACAGTTCACCCACTAAAAGTAAAGCTAGAAGAACATCGCAAGGCAGTAGTACGAGGTGAGATTCAAAAGTCGAGTATGGCGAACCATATATGGAAGGAAAAAGGAAGCCATCTGCCCTTATGGGATGAAGTCGAAATAATTGATAGGGCTGAACATTGGAGGATTAAACACCCTAAGGAATCAGCACATATATTGAGCTACAATGATTTGCTGAGTATAGAGTTGAATACAATACGGGAACCGCTAATTAAAAAGCCTAGATGAAAAAAGAAATCTGAACATGAGCACAGGTATCATACATAATAGTAGTAATCCTAGTCAAGTAAGAATATTAAGTTTATAAGTCCCAAAAATTCACTCTGAACTGTCCAGCAGGGCACATACCGTAACAGTTATAGGCGTTGATTCCCTAAGCTTCTAAAGAGACGATCTTCTGGAGGTTGCAGGTTCAATCCTGACGGCAGGCGAGAACAATATAGGAATACATAACACTTGTACCCGGTTATGGCTAACGGAATCAGAACTGGTGACCCCCGTGGATTCAATAAAGGACGTAGTTCGAAGTTCCGTGAAGGTTTTCGAGTTCGACAAACACTTGAAGAAGGCCGGAGGACATATCGACCGAAACATTGTGGAAATAAAGATGAAGTCAATAGTCAAAAAACCCTTAATGATGAAAATCATTAAGATTTGTTTCAGAAATTTAGACAGCTAAACTTCCTATTAGTTTAGAAAAATTTAATCGGAATTTTTCGATTTTATAATTTGTAGTGTGTTGCTTATAACAAACAATTTTATAATTTGCAGTGTGTGTCTTACAACAAATAATTTTTGCTATGCTCTTAAAAATCTATGAAAAACTCTCGCATAAATTATAAATAGGCAGTCCAATCTGAGAACCAGCCTACATTTATTCACATTGATATAATTGCTGTACTCTTCCATTCCTGTCAGCATGTTATATAGAATTGAACATATTTAAATTGTCTGGTACGAAACAGAAAAATATATTGTGCTAAAAATATTCATATGGACATCCCACTTACTGGTCGGATTATTTGTTGTATTGCTAGTAACAATTGCTATCTATCACTATATATATATATATCTATATACTTACGTTAAATAATTTGGATAATGACACTTAGGCATGCATTCAAATATCATTATATATGACTAAATATGGCTGAAAAATGAAAAACAAATTTTAGCAATCATATATATATTATCAAGTAATTTTTAAATTTAAAATCCTAAAAGTTCCCAAACGTCTAATGCCCTGAAACAGTTTCCATAACTGTTTATTCACTAAATTTCGTTGATATTTCAAAACGAAAATTTCGAAGTATCCCAGGAATATTTATATGTAAAGTATTCTTCAGTGATATTTTCTATTTTCGTATGGGCATAAATTGTTAAAAATTCAAATACTTTACTTCCTATACATACAGGATTGTACAAACATAGTGTGTATGTGAGCGTCTATGTGCTCGATGTATCCACTTCTGTTCGTTTATACTGTCTACATATTTATTTAGGTATAAATAGCTTAAGGAGAAGTCGGAAAATATTCCACCCTTTTACAACTTTATGATATCTCTGATTTCCGAGTAGCCTCGTTACCACCACAATTCTTCATGGATGATTTTCCCTAAGTAGATTGTGTAGATGCCATAGGAACATAGCTACATAAACAAGGAGGAGAATTGTGATTTTTTATAATCCCTTTTACCCTTTGATAATTAGAGGAAAAATTGTCTTCACTTCGTAAAACAAAGTTAAAAACGTCAAACATGCATACTGTTATTTCGAATTATAATAATTTCAGCTATATTCAAAATTCTTTCAGTGCAAATATTCACTCTTTCTTTGTCTCAATACAATGGGAAATAATCAAACTATAATTTTCCTTATAAGAAGAATTTTAAGTAAAATTTGAATTTAAAGGAGATTCTAGAATATCCAGATTAGAATATAATCGCTGTTTGCATTATGTAAACGATTAAATTTTGACAGGAAAATTTTCCGAAAAATTTTTTTAGAAAATATAATATTATTTCTTCGGATAGACCCTTGAAACTAATTTTCAATACTTACACTTTTTTCGTCTGGTAACTGTTAAAGACAGCGGGTATCTTCCGCAAATTATAAGTAAATAAGTCAAACTCACAATTCAAAAATCTCTCTGCAAATGTTCACTTAAGGTAATGTCATAGAGCACTGGACGAGTTTGAGAAAATTATTCCAAAAATAATCCTGAGCAAATTGAGAGAGAGAGAGAGAGAGAGGGGGGAGAGAGAGACAGAGAGAGAGAGAGAGAGAGAGAGAGAGAGAGAGAGAGAGAGAGAGAGAGAATGATGAACATAATTCCTGGCGGGAACAGTTATTAGGTTCACTGGCTGATTTGACCAGAAAGACTTTATATTATAGACGCCTAATTTTATTGCAACCGTATAGTATTTGCTAAATAAGATACGTAAACCGTTTCGCTTGAAGGTTCAGCGATGAAGATTGGATTTATCTAATAATAACTCACCAGGAAACATAAGGCAGGAGTTATGGCAAAACTGTCACTATATCGACAAGTAAGAAGGGACTCGAGGAAAAATATTCGACAATCACTCAGATAATCTATGGAGTTTTAAGCATTTACTTCGGCATCTTGCAAATGATGACATAGAACTGCTTATAAGTATTTGAACAAACAGTTTGTATCTGATGAATTGTGTTTGAGAGATAAAATATTACGCAAAAAAAAAGTAAACGTTATTATAACTTGCATAGCATGACACAAGTTTACTCATATTTTGGGTTTTAAATGGTAATAAAAAAACCCAATTAATTTAAATGAAAATCAAACTATTTTTCCATCCTAATGAAATCTTGTTCAGAATCGATGAAGGAGATTAAGTAGGCGAACTCACTTTACTTTTTGAAAGAGTTGCCAAACCACAACTTAATCTGGATCCATCTTGATAACATCAGTAATGAGCCTGCAACATAATATAATATGATATAATGAAATAATTATTTTATAAGCGTTACCCGATGTATTGTTATCCAGTTGGCAATACAGTGACTGCTTCTCTGCAAAGAGGTAAGACCCCCAACGAGTCTCCTGGATATGATACTAAACAATCTGATTGTGAGGTTCCAGTAATTGCCATCGCTCCCAGATCTACTCTTGCTCAGAGTGGTAGCACCTGATTGGGTTCTATCTATGGGTCAAATAGAACTAAACTGTGTCCTTATGCTAAACTAAACTGCTTGAAATAGGACTTTTCTGGCCTTTAAACTGCGTACTTACGCTAAAACATGAAATAGAACTGTTTTTGACACTGAAACTGTCTACTTATACTAGACTGTATTGTTTGAAACAGAACTGTTTTGATATTGAAACTTTACTCACGCTAAACTGAATTGTTTGAAATTGAACTGTTTTAACATTTAACTGTGTGTAAACAAAAACTATACTTATACTAAACTGAATTATTTGAAATAGAACTGTTTGTATGAATAAAAATAGATTTGGCATTAATAACCGACAATGGTTGATGTGCCATAAAACCAAATCAAACCATCCAAGAGCAAAATAAATGAGCGTACGCTCGTTTAAAAATGCTATCAATAAATTGTTTACAAATCATATTGATACACATATGTAATAACAGATTTTGATATTAGATAACCAACAGTGGTTGATATGCCATAAAACTCAACCAAACCAAACCAAACCAAACTGATGCATAGTACTAGTCATAAAATCATTTCTAACTCTAGTCGCGCTATTACATTCACTTTCGGACTAACACACTTGGGAACAGTATGAAGCCCCTTATCCTCCCAGCTATGATGATCTTTTATAAGGATGGCTTTGGCATTAAACACCCTAGACGGTTGATGTGACATTAAGCGAAGAAACCAAACCAAAGTGGACATAAGTATTTGAACAAGCATAAAATCCTGTTTTATTTGCTTAAAATTACAGAGGCCATTAAATATTTTGAGCGGGAAGTGCTCAAGTAACTTACTCGTTTGGCAACAGTTCCATTTGCAGTGGGAGTTTAACTTTCCTATGTCGATTGATTCTAAAATAGGATTTAGTAGGATGGATTTAAAAAAATTAACAATTTAATCCTTTTACAAAATTCCAAACATTAAATTTCGGGACGACGAACCTTTTTTTGTTGGTTACAATAAAATCATCTTCTTGTGAAATGAGTTTACTTTTAACTCTGAAACAATATCGATTAGTAACAAATTTAAACATGTGTTCAAATACGTCTGAGCAATATTGTTTGGTTCAGAGGTCGTCTTAGTTTTGGTCAATTTCAGCCGGAGAATTTGACTATTACTACCTCCACTACTACTATTACTAATACTACTACTACTAAAAGAATAATAATAAAAAAAATGAAAATAAAGTGGATGAGATGAACTGAACATAACTGAAGAGAGAGAGAGAGAGAGAGAGAGAGAGAAAGAGAGAGAGACCTAATCCTTTTTGATAGTAGATCAGACCAATGCCATATGAAACAATTATGTAAAAGCTAAAATTGGTAAACATTAGGCAAATAGCAAATGTCGCAAAAGTACAGTGAGAGATTTGAAACGATCAAACATGAATGCAGCAAACCAGCTCGAAAAGCTGTTGCAAGTGTTGGCATTTTTTTATCCTTGCTATAAGTTCATTTTTGATGTTGTACAAATGTTTTTGGTCTCTCAGTCAACTGCATATAATAATCAAGGGGACTTTAAACTGGAGACTTAAGCGGCCATATGTTTGAGGCGATGTGATGGCTGAAAATTTCTCACTGCCAATTTTGGGTTCTCCTACTTGTATTGTATGGCTTAGGATCTTCTAGCAGCCAACTTCTTTCTTTTGGGTTGCACAGTCTCCTCCAGACACTTAATGTATGCCTCCATGTTGAGTCTGAAGCAAGAAAAGAAGATAAAGAGTTAAAAGCACCATTGATAGTGACCACTTCAAGCACCATAGCGTGGATTTGATGTTTGGCTTTGATCGATATTGGTTCATCATGTGGAAACCGAGCAAGTCAGTAGTTTTTGTGAGTTAACCATCTGATCGTGGCTGTAATCTTTCTCATTTGACAAAACCGGAGTATTATTCGGTTCGGAGATGCTTGAGTTGGTTGAAAATCTTTGCTGTGAAACGTCTTTCCTCTTGTCCTTCACGACCTGTCATAAACAAAGTAACCCTTTCTCATCCTTTATGTGAAATGTTGAATGTAATCATGCACTACCTGCCTGATAAGAAACTCAGCTAGTCCAATATCCATGGTTATGGACTTGATTGACTTGCTTGGATCGTTGTCAATCATAGCCTCGATCTCAGTAACAAATTCAGGACTTCGTTTTTATCAGAACGATCTTAGTGAGGTTTTTGACTTAGCGTGCCGTTGTAATCATTATTGGACACATAAGTTTTGAATCCTCTTCACTGTCCTCAGACACCCAGCACCCTGAAATATTCGTACAGTATCTTCCGTCGTCAATTCTATGCAGAACTTTATGCGATTTTTAAATTGCGGGAGGAGTAAATTGCGTTATGATTCCGCTTTCTGCGCAGTGCCCTATTGACTCTAGTTTGCTGTACACCCGACAAATTCTGAAACAAAGTACATGTGCGAAATTAATAATTTAGAATGTTACCAATTTACCTATCGTACCCAGTAAACTTATGTACGAGCATACCCTATATATATATATATATATATATGTGTGTGTGTGTGTGTGTGTGTGTGTGGATTTTAATTTTATTGTACGAAGGCTGGAACAATTAAAGTGAATAAATCAGTAAATTATATCCTCAAGAACAACAGTAATAAAGTTAATAGTGATGACAATGATGTTTATAAAGATTTAAATTTGAATCCTCTTCTTTGTTCTAAGTACTGATAGTTTGTTTGTGTCAGACAGACAAAGAAGATAATTATATTTATATATAAAGTAAAAAGGAAAAGCAGACAAACCTTCCCACACCTTTATTCCATTCTGTATGGCAATACTCCTTCATACTTGATGGTCACTTCACTAAATTATTCTCATAACCTCTGTAATTTTCAACAACAACAACAACAACAACAACAAAAACAATATAATAAAAAAATATTATGATCGTCTCTTGATGATTAACTTGTTGGCGGTCATCTTTCTCGTTTAAGTTATGCTAATTTTGAGCGCAAAACAGGAGTTTTCTTAATTGCTGGTTGCTTTCAGATATACTTTAGAAAGTCAGAAAAAGAACTAGAGAAGAGTATAAGACTGATATTTAAAAGCAACTCACGTACAAATTAATCGTAGGACACGAATGAAGAGAATATCGGAGGACTCAACAAAATTTTACACAAGAAGAATTGCGGATCGAGGAAGAATTATTCTAACAAAAAAGATGATTTTCGGAGTTGTAAATTCTAGAAATAAGAGGAGATGTAATAAAAGAAGAAAACACTCACAAATATGAAACCTTAAATAAGATGGACCGGGAAAAACATAAAATGCTGAAATACGAAACCGCTACTACAACAATAAATTTAACACCAGCAGAAAGAAGCTGTAGAATGATAAGAAAATTATGTCGAAGGAGAAGAAATTATTACCATCACAAAGGAATTAATACTGGAAAAGTTAGAAAATTAGAAACGAAGGTGTTTAATAAACTACTTAAACGTTTTCAAGGTGATGGCATCAGCAAGTTGAATTATTCAATGTGAGAGCAAAGATAGCCAGTTAAGAAGCTTGACAGTCCGATAAGCACCTCCAACAAAAACAATAGAAAAAAAAAAAGAAAAATTTCAAGATGCTAAGTAAAAAAAGAGGATTGATTATATAAGAGAGTGTAATATTTGAGAGAGAACAGAAACAAAAAAGAAAACGATACTGGATATTGGCGAAAGAAGATTCAAAATGTTCTAACGCAGTATCCACCAATGGGACATTCCAAAAAAAGGATTCTAGAAACAATTAAACGGGAAAAGCTTGAAAAATGCAATAAAAGAAATAAAATACATAAAAAATTATACTGAGTAGTCGGATGAAACTAAAACAATATTATGAGAAGAAAGTGTAGACAAAACAAAAATACATTAAAAAATGAATGACAAGGAATCGAAGAAGATGAAGCTAAAATACTTATTTAGTCCGTAAAAAACCCCCCAAAAATTGTGAATTAGAAGGTACCAAAGAGATGAAAGAATCATAAATTAAATGATCTTACTAACAGCAAACACGACTGAGCGGGGACGGCGATCCACTGGAAAATGTGCAAGCGACTAAATTTTGATCATACAGAAAAAATATATGAGAGAAGACCAGAATCTGTCTTGCAAAAAATTCTTAAAACTTTCAGTCAGACCAAGTCTTAGTCGACAAAAATTTTAAAATATATCAACTCGAAGAGTTTGCCGTTGCAGCAGGTGAAAGTAAATATAAAGGAAAGCTAAAAACTGGATACAAACCACCACCACCACCACCACTACTACTACTACTAATACTTATAGTTATGATAATACTCAGAAGTTGCGAAATATGAGGTTATGGATGTGGCACACGGAACTAATTGCATGATTTCTTAAATCGGGAAAACTCGAAACTGACCCAATATCAGTTGTTATTGGTATCTTTTAGGACACTTTTTTTTCATCATACAACGTGTGAAAGCACGTGCGATACCCTAACGTCATCTGCCGCCAACCAGGGTGATAACACAGTTTCGGTAGCTCAAGGCGGTACTGCCAGTTGTTATTGGTATCTTTTAGGACTCTGAGAAAGCCGTAGCAGAGAATACAAGATTTTCTGTCGGTAAATCTTTTGCAATAACCTAACGATCCAAACATCTAAAATGCAAACGAGTGAAATACTTCAAATGACACAAAGCGTTAGAATGAAACTTTAAAGTTTCGTGAATTCAAAATTGAAATGAAGGCGTCGACACAGCTGAGCAATTTGTACGAAGAAAATAATGATGTCCAGATGTTTAGATTTCTGTCTTGATGTCTAAACAAAGAATCAATTTTGAAATAAAATTATCAAGTCAGTTTCTATAGATTTTCTTTGTCGAGTAGAGGAATTACATCACAAACTGAACCAACTTGACCAAAAAAATCCAGCTAACACTGCAAGCGACATACGGAACCATTACTGGTTAATTTGACATCCCTTGTGTGCGATGTGAACCGTGGCTCAGTGGTAGATTTTCGGCTGTGGTCGCTGGTTCGATCTCCAGTGGGGGAGATCACGGTGTACACTACTGGTGGGACCTAATAGGGTTGAGGCGGCTGTCAGGTGGTTCAGTATGTCATGCACAGTGTTTGCTAGATTTTCTGGTTATGGTGGTTTAGTCAGTTTCGATGATTTCAAACTAAATATTTTTGGCGAAACACAGTATTTTACAAGCACATCGACCTTCATACCCATCAAATTGTGCTTCATGCGTCTTTTAGAAATTTCCTAAACTGAAATTTCATCTAAAGGGTAAGATTTTCAGGTGTAAAAGACATTACATAGAATACAATAGCAGTGTTTTAAAGGTCCACCAAGAAATGGGAAACTTTCTGAAATAAATATATCGAATGACGAGGGGAATATTATTGTTCATATCTATCTTGTTAAATACAGTTGTGGTCTATATTTTTTGAAAACATCTCGTAAATAGAAGGATTCCAAGCTAACGATGATGTTCAATACAAAAGTAATACTTTTAGTCAAAGCATTTGTATATTCTTCATTTACACAAAAGAAATGAATATGTCTCTTTCTCTTTTTTTCCTTATTTTAAGATAATTATTTCATTATAATACCAACATGAAACTGCATTGAGAATATTGGAACAAATCATCATACAATTATATAGAACAGAATGGGTGTCACAAGGGAACAAGATAAGCTACCAATTTATGTGTACATTAATCAACACAACCGCCAGGAGAGCAAAGCGAAGCGGAAAAATGTAGCCATGGCGTAGACTGACTACAAAAAAGCTAACGATATGCTGATAAGAAAAGTGGGAAAAGACAAATAACGGCTGAAATAAGACTGTTAAATCAAGAAAGAATGAGAACGCTAGGAAAAAAGGAAAATTACAAGCACTTGGGAATATTGGAAGTGGACACCATCAAGCAAACAGAGATGAAAGAAAAAAAAAAAGAAAAGAAAATTGTACTTCAGACGAACAAAGAAGCTTCTCTAAATAAAACTCTGCCGCAGAAATCTCACCAATGATATAAACACTGAAGCTGTCTTCCTGGTGAGATTCTCGGGGCCATAATTTAAATGGGCTAAGGTAGAACTCAGACTAATGGACCAGAAGACAAGAAAGTTGATGATAATGGACAAGGCGTTACATTCGAGAGATGACACAGATAGAGAATTTGTGTCAAGAAAAGAAGGTGGAAGAGAACTCAACGATTTCATTAAAAAGAGCAAAGAGACTAATTACAGTAGCCAGTAACAGCAGGGACAACATAGAACAAAGAGAAGAAAAGGAAAAACCAGGAAAGAAAAATGAGAAGACAACTGTATGGGTATTTCAAGAGTAAAATGTCACCATAAAAAGACTGGAATTTGATTATGAAATCAGAGAAACTGAATCTCTTCTAATAGAAGCTAAGACTTTAAAAATGGTACTTGATACCTCCTTGCTTAATACTCGGCAAAATAAGGTATGTATCAAAGGTAAAGTGAAGTAAACCAGGGAAAGAAGTAGCGCCCTACCCTACACCTCGGTGTAGTAGCTATAGAAAAGGGAGCCTTCTGGTCGCCCTCGACTACGGTCACCAACTTTACAACTTAATTATATTAAAGCAAATATCTATAATGCACAACAGAATAGAAAATGTAGGTTATATGGTGACAAAAGCGAAACAATTACTCACATTGTATGCGAATGTAGCAAACTGGCGTAAAAGGAGTATAATATTGGACATGTTTGGGTGGGAAAAGTTATCCATTAACAACTGTGCAAGGAATTAAAATCTGACCATATTACCAAATGATATACGTACAAAACTGAATCTGTACAAGAGAAAGAGACGCATAATATTCTCTGGGATTCTGAGCTAAAAACGGATCACCAGATCCCGGCCAGGAGACCTAGAGTTAATTATCCCCACCAAAAAAAAAAAAAAAAAAGAAGAATTTGCCGTATTGCTAAATTTACTGTTCTTTCGGACCACAGAGTGATAATCAAAGAAAACGAAAAAAATGAGACAAGTACTCGGACCTTTCCAGAGAACTGTGGAACATGAGGATATCGGTAATACCATTTATGATTGTTGCACTTGAAACTGTCACCAAATGTTTGAAAAAAGAACTGGAAGAAATAGAAATCGAGACTATCCAGACCACAGAATTGTTAAGAATTGCTAGAATACTGATTTGTCTGAAAGACTTGAGGTGACTTCCTGTCAATCAGACTCCACTGAAAGACCATCTGCTAACAAAGAAGGATAGAAGACCATACGAGCAAATTGTATATTCACAACACAACATCTGTCCTGGATAATGATACACAAAATCCACTAGGATTTTGACTGACAAATGGATCACTTAATCTCGGCCAGACAACCATATAATAATCAACAACAACAAAAAAAGAGAACTTGCAAAATTGTTGACTTTACTGTCCCAACTGAGCACAGAGTAAAATTGAAAGAAAGTGAAAAATAACTCGACCTTTCGAGGGAATTGAAAAAAAACCTGTGGAACATGAAAGTGAGGTTTATATCAATTGTAATTGCTTCTCTTGGTACAGTCACCAAAGGATTAATAAAGAGACTGAAATACTTGGAAATAAGAGGACGAGTGGAGACCATCCAAAATACAGCATTATTCAGATCTGCCAGAATACTGAGAATAGTTATGGAGACTTGAAGAGACTTGCTATCATTCAAACTCCAGTGAAAGACCATCAGCGTTAGCTGATGGGGAAAATTCTCAAGAAGTAGTAATAATAATAATATACTCTGCCTATTGTAAGATACTCGGGACCATTCTTGAAATAGACATCACCCATGACATAAGGACAAACAGAAAAAAAGAAAATCTAGGAAAGAGAAATGGTAAGAAAAACATCTGTATTGGGATTTTTGCGACAAACAAGTGAAATATCTCACGAGAAGACCTGGAAATAGCCAAATAAAGAAAACTTCATAAGAGAAACAGAATCTCTACTAATAGCCGCGCAAAACAATGCCATAAGGACGAAGTATGTTAAAGCAGAAGTAAATAATACCCAAAAGAATAACTAGCGTAGATTATGTCGTGGTAAAAACGAAATGATCAATCGTATAATAAGCGAATGCAGCAAACTAGCACAAAAGGAATATAAGACTAAACACGATTCGGTAGGGAAGGTGATCGACTGGGAATTGTGCAAAAAAGTGATATTTGATTTTACGAACAAATGTTTTATGCCTAAAACAGAATCTATCCTGGAGAATGAGATACACAAAATTCTCTGGGATTTTTAAATAAAAACAAATCGCAAGATCACGGCAAGAAGTCTTTCTGGTAATTAAAAAAAGAAAAGATGAAAAGAGAACCGGTCGTATAGTGGACTTCGTTGTCCCTGCGGATCACAGAGTTAAAATCAAAGAAGAAGAAAAACGAGACAAGTACTTGAACCTTGCTAGAGAACAACAAAAACTGTGTAACATTAGAGTGACGGGAGTAGCACTTGTGATTGATGTGCTTGGAACGGTCACCAAAAGTTTGGCAGTCGTTGGAAGGGTTGGGAGTCGGAGGCCAAAGTGGAACCACCTAATCTACTATATTGTTAAGATCGGCCAGAATATGGAGAAGTGTCTAAGAGATCTAGAGAGACTTTCTGTCACTCGGTCTCTAGTAAGAGACAAGCAGTTTGTGCTGATTGGAGAAGCTCGAAAGAAGTAATATAATAATAATAATAATAAATTGTGTCGATCCTTTTGCTGTTCTGGAGGATAACAGAGTAAATATAAAAGAAAGCGAAAACATAGATTTATACTTGAACCTTAGTAGAGAACTTAAAAACTGTGAACAGTGATACCAATCGTTGTTCGGAAATGATACCAAAGGTTCGAAAAAAAAAAAGCCTGAAAGAATTGTAAATCAGCAGAAGAAACTGGACCATCCTGGCCATAGCATTGTTAAGATTGGCTCGAATATTGAGAAGAAACCTGGAGACCGGGGTGGGGGGATTGCTGCCACTCAGATTCCAGTAAAAGACCACCAGTCCACAGTGGTGTAAAAATCTCACTTACTTCTATTACTACTAATAATAGACTTTTTTCGGAAGAATAGAAAGGATGCCGCGTTGGAACAAGATGGCGTAGATCAGCACATTCTCAGCGAGATTAAGACATAGCGGAAAAATGTAGTAGAGAAATGACTTCAACAAACTTTTGATATGGTTCCACAAACTTGCATAGCGGAATGTTTGAAAATGTTTAAAATACACGAAAAAATCATAAACTTCATCGCGGAAGCCATGAAAAACTCGAAAGCAGAAATCAAAGCAAGAGGAAAAAAATTGCTGAGGTTAAAATTCAAAAAAGCATCTTCCAGGGAGGCTCACTCTGATTACGTATATTTATACTTGCAATGATGCTACTCAATTAGATACTTGGGGAATGCACTTAAGCAACAAATTTCCAAAATTGCAAGAAAAAATAAACCACCAAATAAATGTTCTGTATATATGTGCTTTAATCAAAGCGGCGAAATCTCCACACTAAAGAGCGGTCGTCTGAAACTAATCGACAAGTTCTACATCAGTCGAAAAAGACATCAACACGCGGCTAGCAAAGACTTAGAAAGCTATCCATAGAGGATCGGTCATACGGAAGTCAGACCTGACCGATAAAATGAAACGCAATTTTTTCCAAGCAGCGGTTGCGTCAATACTGCTATATGGATGCAGCTCGATAGCAATTACACAAGAATGTGGCGAGCCATATCGAACTAGTCTTGGAGGCAACATCCTAAAAAATAGCAACTGTACAGCCACCTACCACCCATCACAAAATCTATCAAAATTAGACGAACCAGACGTGCGTGACACTGCTGGACAAGTAAGGAGGAACTCATGAGCGATGTACTCCTATCGAACCCTGCACAAGGACGAGCAAAGGATGGACGACCAGCTAGAACATATATATATATATATATAAATATATATATATATATATAACAGCTCTGTGTCGATACCGAATGTAGCCTGGAAGACCTCCCAGGAGTGATGGACGATAGGGACGGTTGGTTAGACAGGGTCATGGAGATCCATGCTAGCAGCGTGACATGATGGTGGTGAAATATATCTTGATGATATCAAGTATTTGTTGAAATGAATCAGAATTTGGGACATTTGTAGTATATGTACCACCGAAGCTACACAGATGCAAACAATAGAAATATACATCCAGTGTATACAAATGGAATTCTTAATCGAAAAAATGTGCCATGCTGATGCTGTAGTCGGAAAAGAATAGTAAGAATAGAACTATCACATCAGGAAAGTATCAGAACGCTTGGAAAGAGGGAGATATACAAGGAAACAGCAATATTCAGTCAGATAAGAATACGTCAAAAGAACAAGAAATTTCTCGAAACTTGCAATGCTACTAAAATTTCATCAAAGAAACTATTGCTTGTAAGATACACGGGATGATTGAAATCAACAAGTAAGGAACACAAAGGATAAAGAAATTATTGACTATCCATAAGGCCTTTCATCCAGGAGATGACATAAACTATATGTGCCATGAGAAGAAGAAGAAAGATAACTTACAATCATTAAAGATTGCGTAGATGAATCAAATGCATGGACTCGAGAAATACATTAAGAGGAGCAAAGAAAAACAAATTACAGTGACCAGTAGCAGCGAGAACAATATGAACACATGCAGTAAAACAACAAAAAGGAGAAAACAAAAATAGGAAGAATAAAAAATATATGGACATTTAAAGCGACAAAATAGCGAGATTCTACACGAAAAGACCTGCACAGATTTAAGGAAGGAAAACCTCCAGAGAGAAACTAAATCTCTTCTAATAGCAGAACAAGCTAATACTATTAGACCTCTTTATATCAAAGCGAAAATTGATAATACGCAACAGAATAGCAAGTGTAGGCTAAATGATGACAAGGAAGAAACGATCAATGACATAATAACCGAATGCAGCCACTTAGTACAAAAGGAATACAAGACTATACATGATTAGGAGGGAAAGGTGATCAACTGGGAATTGTGCAAGTGATTAAAATTTGTCGATACTAACAAATTGTATGAGTACAAGTGAGAATCCGTCCCAGAGAATAAGATATATAGAATTCCCTGGTATTTTAAGATTCAAACGGATAACCTACTCACAGCCAGAAATAAGGCCTAGTGTTAAATAAGAAGAAAAGAATTTGTCATCTAATGGATTTTTTCGTTCCAGTAGACCATTATATGAAATTTACAGAAAGTGAAAACATAAGAATTACTTGGAACTTGCAAGAGAATTAAAAAAGATTAGGGACATGAGAATGACGGTGATACCATTCGTCGTTGGAACACTTGGGACGGTTCCTGAAGTCTAAGAAAAGTGAATGGAAGAATGTGAGATAAGAGGACAAATCTAAATCGTAGAGACCACTAAGGTTCTCGAGACCTTAGAAGACAATGCCGGTCAGACTCGGTTGACAGACCGCCACTAATAATAATAATGATGATAAATCCAGAGAGGTATATTTCAAGGAAATCTGCTATCACCATTAATATCAGTAATAGCGATAATGCCACTCAGTCACATTCTTAGGAAATGCATAGCCGGAAACAAACTCAGTAAAGTGCAAGAAAAGATTAATCACCTGTTTGCCAGAAACAAAAAAGAATTGGAAATACTAATAAAGATAGTGAGAACACAGTCAGAGCATAGAGATGGAATTTGGTAAATAAAAATGCGCTATGCAATAATGAAACGCGAGAAACGATACGTGAATGACGGAATGGAACTAGAAAATCACAAAAAAAATCAGAACCCTTGGAGAAAAGGAAACCGATAAATATCTTGAAATCTTGGAAGTTGACACTGTCAAACATGTGGAAATGAGAGAAAAAGCATTTTAAGTCCCTTAGGAGAACGAGAAAGCTACTCGAAACCATAGCAGGAACCTTATAAAAAAGAATCAATACCTGGACTGCCCCTTTCTTTCGATACTCGGAATCATTTTTGAAGTGGATCATTGAAGAACTTAAAAACAAAGAAAATTAATGACGATGCATAAAGACTTACAATGTAGGGATGACGTTGATTGATTTATTTATGTTGTCAAGAAAAGAAGTAGGAAGAGGATTTACCAGCATTGAAGATAGTGTTGACGCTTTCGATCCAACGACACGAAGACAACATAGAAAGGTTCGGAATACGACTGATTACTGTCACCAGAAACAATACTGACGACACGAAGATGCACATAAACAGAAAAATGGTAAGAAAAACAATTCTATGGGCGTTTTAAGCGACTAACAAGCGAAACCTCGCACAAGAAAACGTGGAGGTGGCTAAGAAAGGGAAATCGGAAGAGAGAAACTAAATCTTGTCTACTAGCAAGACAAAACAAAATCATAAGGACGAATCTATATTAAAGCAAGAATAGAGAAGACACAACAAAATAGCAGATGTAGATTATGTGGTGATAGAAGTGAAACTATCAATCACATAATAAACGAATGTAGCAAACTAGCCCAGAAACAGTATGAAACAAGATACGACTGAGTGGCCAAGATGATCCACTGGGAATTGTGCAAGAAATTTAAATTTGACTATACGAACAAATGGTATATGCACAACCTAGCATCTGTCCGAGGGAATGAAACACACAAACTCCTCTGGAATTTTGAGATACAAACAGATCACCTAATCTCGGCCAGATAAACTGACCAATTAATAATCATCAAGAAAAAGAGAACTTGCCGAATAGTGGACATTGCTATCCCGGCTGATCTCTGAGTAAAATTGAAAGAAAGTGAAAAGAAAGATAAATACCTCGAACTTGCGAGGGAATTAAAAAAAACTATGGTACATAAATGTGACGATTATATCAATTGTGATTGGTGCTCTTGCTACAGTCACGAAAGGATTTGTACAAGGACTGGAGGATTTGGAAATTAGGGGACGGGTGGAGACTGTCCAAACTACAGCATTGTTGAGATCGGCCAGAATACTGAGAAGAGTCCTGGAGTTTTGAGGAGACTTACTGTCACTCAATCTCCAGTGAAAAACCATCAGTAACGCTGGTGTGAAAGAAAGGGAAAAGGGGTTAATAATAATAATAATAATAATAGTATATCATGTTTAAAATATACGATACCACCAGAAATTTTTATTAGAATTCTCTTCTAAAATAAAGAGATCAGAATTTTATTATTTCTTTTGGATTATTATTTATTCAAAACTGACATTATTAGACATCATTTAAAACAAAACTGCACAGATCTCAAATAATCTAACCAAAAAAGAGAATAACAATAATAGATTTCATTTTTGATTGTTACATTTTCATAATATCTTTTACTCTGTATCGATTCTGTAGAAACAGTAAAATCAATTAGTAATAATATGTTGTTTCGATGTGTAATTTTCCCTTAGAAAAGAGTTAATTTAAAAAAAAAAATTGTTACGAAAATTAGATTAAATTTTCGTAAGAAGAAAAACTAATGGCGTGCTCATTTATGGTCGCAGGTGTCTATATTTATAAGAGAAAAAAAGTAAAGGATGGAAATTTGCAGACAAATATATACCATCATCATCATCATCATCATCATCATCATGTCGTGCCGCTAGCACGGATATCCCTGACCCTCTCTCGCCACTTCTCCCTATCGTTCATCGCCTCCGGCAGCTCTTCAGGACTACATCCCGTATCCTCATATAGCAGCTGTATGTATGTTCAAGCTGGTCGTCCTGCTTTTGCTCGGCCATAGGAGTACATCACTTATGAGCTCGTCCCTGCTTCTCCAGCAGTGTCCTGCATGGCTGGTTCGTCTAACTTGGATAGTTTTCGTGATGGGGGGGGGGGCAGGTGGCTGTATAGTTGGTGCCTTGTGGGGTGTCGCCGCCAGGAATTGTTCAATATTGCTCGCAACATTCTTGTGTAATTGCCGTCTAGCTTCTTCTCCAGCCGTTTTGTTAGCGTTCAAGTAGTGTATCCATACAGCAGTATCTATACGACCGCTGCCTGGAAGAAACTGCGTTTCATTTTATCGGTCAGGTCTGATTTCCATATGATCGATAGCTTATCGATAGCTGTCCATGCCTTCGGTAGCCGCGTGTCGATGTATTTTTCGGTTGATTAGACACTGCTTCCTACGTAGGTGAATTTGTCTACCAGTTTCAGAGAGGTTCCGTCTAGTGTGGAAATGTCGTCTGTTTGATCATAGCACATATATTCCGTTTTGTGTGCATTGACATGGAGGCCAATGCCTGCGGTGTCTCGTTCCAAACTATGCAGTAGTGTTTCGGCCTGGTTGGGTGTATTCGCCAGTATCGTTTTGTCATCGGCGTAGTCGGCGTCTGTAATTGTTTTGGCGGGGTACCTTCTGCTTCTTTTCTTTGTCAGCTCGAATCCGTTTTCTCTAATTTTATCAATCGATGTTCTAAGCACGTAGTCTAGACATATGATAGAGAAGTATGGGGCTAGTGTGTCCCCTTGTTGTACTCCTGCTACAATGTCGAAGTATTCTGTGTCTCCATTCGGTGAACGTACTTTCACTTTGGTGTTTTTGTAGAGAAACTTTATTGCTGCTGCGGTTTCTTTTGGTAGGCCGTATGCTAGTAGGATTTGTTCTATCTTATCTCTGTGAATGGAGTCGAAGGCCTTGGTAAAGTCAACAAATAGTAATGTCGCCTGTAGGTTTTTTGCCCGTACGCTTTCAAGGATTCTACGGATGGTCAATATTTGTGAGGTCATGGATCTATTTGTTCGGAAGCCATTTTGTTTTTTCCTAAGGATGTTGTCGATTTTGAGTTCTATGCGGTTTCGTAGTAGAGCATTGAAAATTTTGGCTGCTATGGATGTAAGTGTTTTAACCTCGGTAGTTCTTGGCTAATCCGAGGTCACACTTTTTAGGGGAGGGGAGGACACATCCCTTCATCCATCTGTCTATCGGATTTTGATTATAGACTGCTTTGCAATGTCGGAGTAGTATGTCGTCGGATTGTCTGGTCTTCATACTTCCGGGGGAATCTCGTCAAGCCCTGCAGCTCTCCTGTTTTTAATTTTTTCAAGAACCGAGTCGAGTTCCTCTTGAGTGAACGGTTCTAGTTTAATGTCCAATTGCTTCCTAGTATTTCTGGTGATTAGTTCATGCGTAAATTTCGGTGGGTTTCCTTGTAGATTTTCGAAATGCTGTTTCCACAGTTTTATTCTTTCTTGTTGGTTTGCAGCTTTCAATTTTGCCTTGGCTGTGCTCTTCCGTCTACTCATTTCGTTTATTGTTTGCCAGGCTATCCTAGATTGCCTATCTTCCACTGTGTGTCTCATCTTATCTATCTGATTTTGTATGTATTATGTCTGTTCTTTTAGATATATGCTTGCTAATTGATATAGTGCCTTTTTTTAGTTTTCGGGCATTTGTGTTTGTTGGGTTCTTCCGATAGCTTTTGGAGGCAGTTTTCACGTGAGCTCATTTTTCTCTAACCGCTAACGTGTCCCATAAGACTCTATATTTAGTTCTAGGTTTTGTTTGAATACACTTCGCTGCCGCCTCGAGGTGTGCGTTGACGAAATTCTCATATTCGTCATTTGGGGTACCTTTTTCTGTCTTCTCTTGTAGTGTCTCGAATCTATTTCTTAATTTTAATACATATTTATCTCATATCTCTGTTGTTAAGTAGGGCCCAGTCATAGTGTTTGGTGGTCACTGTTCGTGTGGCGTTTTTTAGTAGGCTTAGTCTTATTTTTGCCGTGACTATTCGATGATTGGAGGACACACTCTCGAAAGAGGAGTATACCTCGCAATTCATTGCGCTATTTAAAAAAAAAAAATAAGTAAAAGTCCTAATGCCACAAAAAAAAAACACATGTTAGGACCAGTATCTGAAGATAGGTGAAAATATCCCCAAAGACTCTTATAAATATACTTTAGTCCTGAACTTTAACTAAGTTAAAACTTAAGGGAAAATAAAGCCCCCCCCCTTCTTTTTACGCACACGTGGGAAGCAGCATGATGGACGTAAACGTATGCGAATAAACCCTTTGACGGCCAAATGCAATGCCTAACCTGGTCCTGGACGTATGAGTCTTGCGGCTTAACGCTCAGGATCGTCAGTTCGATCGGGGAACTACTGCTGCTCATTTATAAAAGTGACTTCTATAGATAAGAATGAAAACAGCCATTGAAAGATAACCATGACCCACACTCAAACCACAAACATACACCGCATCGCTCCTCGGGCGGATAAAAAAGGGGCGCGTCCGGCTGAGGTTGGAGCCCTGACCTCAGTGTTCGAAAAATCAGCTACCGAGCTCAAACAACAAAAACTACTAAAATGCGAACAAACAATACAAATAGCGACATTTAACGTTAGAACCTTAAATAGAATAGGTCAACTACCGGAGCTGTCTGGATCGGCCGTAGAACATAAGATTGACATTATATGCATCCAAGAACAGAGATACACGCAAACTGAAGATATCAAATATCACGAAACTGGCAATAGATGAACGCTACCCACTGTATCGGCATGGAAAAACTCTGTCAATGTCACGGTAGGAGGGGTAGGAATGCTTATAGGAACAAGAGCATTGAGAGAATACAACCTAGGATGATGGCTGCTACATTTAATGGCAACCCCAGAGCAACAATCATCTGTTATAGCTCTACCAATGTTAGTGAAGAAACTGAACTAGTCGCCTTCTACGATGAGCTATCCTCTCTAGTGAGTAGCATTCCGAAACACAACGTGCTTGTCATTGGCGGAGATATGAATGCCCAAATCTGGAAAAACGGAAACAACAAATACAGCCTACACAACACGTCAAACTGGAATAGACAACATCTAACAGATTTCATGATAGAAAATGGATTAATATGCCTCAATACAAACTATCAAAAAAGGAAGGGAAAATTATGGACCTACACGTACGCGAACAATAGTAAAGCACAGATAGACTACGTGTTTATAAACAAATATATAACAAATGGTGCATATCCTTTTCTGTGCCTGTGTACATTTATTTATAGCGATATGTATGCATGTGGAGCTTCATAACTGAGGATATATATATATATATATATGTCGAACAGAAGAACAAATATAAACATTGCTATTTAAGAAAATAGTATTTTTATCAGTATGAAAGAGTCGTTTTTATTTGCGTTTCCACTTCAAGACTGAAAGGTTTACCAAACTTAAAGGATTGGCTTCAAACGTGAAGGTAATTAAAACTTTACTTAACGCCCATATCAGGAAATTCTATTTGTGTTTATTAATGATTTCAATTTTTCCTTTCGAAGATGCTGAAATTTTTTCTCTATGAATAAAAAAAAAAAAAACTTTAATTAATAAATTCTAGAGAATTTAGATGTTTAAAATCTTATGTTTATGAAATGTTTTCGGGTGGTTTAATTTTTTGTTGAGTTCATATGGGTAAGTGTTTCAAAAGACCAAATATCTATTTTCATGATTTTCTTGTATTGATTTGTTATTCGATATTTTCTACCCTCTTTATAATTTGGCATTTCTGATAAAGTTAAGCGCGTCTATCCATCATTGTAAAACTACCTTATCTATCTATCTATCTATCTATGCATGTATTGTATACTAAAATATTAATCCTTTGGTTTCTCTAATTGTCAACTAAATTTTAATCATTATAGTCGACATCTCATTTAATTGTATAGTTTGATTCAAATGGAGAAGTGTTGGATTATATACAGAAATTGGCGGCGCTGTGGAAATGGAAATAAATAATGTTTTTTGTCTATTAAGCTTCATTTATTAACTTACATGCGTAAATATATATATATATATATATACATATATATATATATATATATATATATTGTGACGGTGAAATACAACACCCTCATACATTCTCTATGGGTGTGAGGAGGACGGATGCGAGGAGACAGTTGTCGGCAGGGCAGAAAAGATATCGGTGATAGGAACGCTGTCTCTCTTTAACTCTCTATATTAACACTACGAGAAAGGGTTATGCGAGAACCTCATTCGGTAATGAATATGTATGCGTCAATGGAGAGACAGAGACAGCGACTGTGATTGGTGCGAGGAAATAACCCGCCAAAAAGCTAACACGGGATAATTTTTGAAACAACAGAAAAATAATCAGTTGCAGTTATTTCTCGCGAGGGAGAAGATGCTTGAACTAGTTGCAGTTTATTCTCAAGAGGGAGAATTCGCGATAATTTGGATATGGAAGAAATTCATATCTAAGGTCCTGAATCCTGTGAAGTCGAGAAAAATGAAAGAAAAGACTTTTCCTTGAATGAATTCACACTCCGGTGTCTGGGGACGTCGTTAGCTAAAATACCCAAAATCGAAGATCAGTCCACGAAAAAGAAGTAAAAGGAAACCTCGGTAAATTTTGGTCTTATATGAAATAAGACGTGTGTCTTTCTATTAACGCGGCTATGAGAGCCCATAATGAAAGAAAAAAGAGAAAAGAAAAGACTAGAAGTCAAGCAAGCTAATTCTTCGAAATCCAAAGTAAGTGAAAGTGAAAGTATATATGAAATACATTTAAGTTTCTCTTGTTGTTATATTCATGTGAATAGAAGAAGGCAGAGAGGAGAAGAATATCTCTGATTGAAAAAACTTTTTGAGTTAATCTGGTGTGACGGAATCAGAAAGTCGAGAATTAGAACTTTTATTATCATCCTTTTCAATAATGATTTCCTCCTTCTTTATATTGTTATATTGAACTGTATAACTGATAACTTGATCTCTGATAAGAAAAACGGAAGAAAAGAAGAAGGAATACTCCCTAAATGATAAAACCTGGAAATTCATATTCCGTTACCGGATCTGAAGTCTGAGAAGTTGGACTGTATTTGTTGAGTGGATAAACTGGATTTTTCTTTTTATCCTGTAAATAATAATTTCCTCATTTCTATCTTTGGCCGGAATTGTTTTGTCCAATAAAATAATATTTCTATTTTTGATTTTATTAAACCAATACGGCAGTCGGATTCATTATTTCACTATTGAAATGTTATATTTGTCGGAGGTCTCGTATTTGTGAAGGGAAAGTGAGCCAGTTAGCTGTGTTTGAGTTCAATATTTCACCAACAACTCAACTAGTGGCTTTAAAATGTGGATCAGCTAGGGTCGGTGATATCTGTCATTATTAAATAGCGTTGGCAATCCACAGCCTTGCTATATGTCCGTCTGGTAGACTTGGCGGGAACGAATAAAACCCTGCAAGTCAGCTAAGCATATGGGAGTGTAAGAATGAATATATATATATATATATATATATATATATATATATATATATATATATATATATATATATATATATATGAATGTAATGGTTATCGTCGCTTTGATACAGTGACTCGAGTGCAAATTCTAGACGAGGTTTTTTATATCTAACATAGCGCTAATACGCTTGGAAAAGAGACGAATCCAACAATTCTCTTTCCAGCTACCATTAATGGCAAAGTAGACTAGAATTTTTAACCTTGGTATGGTAACCAGTTAAGAAGAACCAAAACTCTGAATTCAAACCTATTCATTTAAAAATGCCCTTGTGTCGTATCCAACTCATTCAGAACAGTTGATTTACCCCCCTCCATATCTATCTATCTATCTATCTATCTATCTATCTCTCTTTCCCCCCTCTCTCTCTTTATATATATATATATATATATATATATATATATATATATATATATATATATATATATATATATATTATTAATTTATTATTTCGATAAAGACTCAATTCATTTAATGATGCCCAAGAATGTGGCTAAGAAATGACTGAATAAATAAAAAGACACGTTGTTTAAATTAGCAATATAACATATTTCCTTTAGAGGATAACTTCAGACACTATAAAACTTGCTTTTTCAAATAAAAATGATTATTTGTCATGGAAATAGATATTGCATGAGATGTTTGGTAGTTTACTCCAAAATCTGTTCATGGTTAATGGCTATTAAATATAACTAAACATTATTATTGAATAATAATATAGTTTATGATACATTATTACATAAATTATAATAATCATCATTTATATTTTCTCGACAAGGTAATGAACTGAAACCTATATTACTCTTCAATAAAATTCCATATACCCACACCCACGCATGACACATATATGTATGTGGTAAGTAATGAAAAATATATCACGTATGCAATTTTCGAATATATAAAACAAGCTTATGACTTCACAATAAACTGAGTGAAAAAACAATCAAAGTAGGTAAAACTCTCAAAATATATCTATATGCACAATACACTGTTTAATTCTAAACTTAGTTTTCATAAGAATATTTACAGTAACGTATTTGGTGGGGTAATACTTTACGCAACACAAGCGTTATTTGTACACACACACACACACACACACACACACACACACACACACACACACACACACACACACACACACACACGTGTATAAATGTGTGTGCGTGCATAAAGATATATGTTTATTCTTTAAAATTAAAGATATCTAAAAAGTTTTTCGTATATAATCTCGAAAGAAAAACAAGATCTTGCAAAGTTATTGAGTTTGACACAACTTTGCTAAAGAGTTGAACAGCGGTTATTGAACAATAAAAAACCTACTGAAATTGAAAAGATTGGTGAGAAAGAAAAAAATGATCGGGCTTTAAGATTGACAAAAAAAAAAAAAAAAAAAAGGAAGATAACTGAAGAAAATTAAAAACGGGAAAAAAGCAAGAAAGATGGTTCAGTCAGGAAAAAATATTTGAAGGAAACAGTTTACAAACGTAAAGAAAAACTTTCGGAATATTTAGATTTACTAAATAAAGTAAAACAATAAACCAGCCATCTTTAAACAAATATTAAATTGAAATATCAGAAAAGATAATAAGATTAATGGACCCAGTAAAGGTTCGCTCACCTAATGGGGACACAGATTTCTTCGACATTGCTGCTGGAGTTTTTCAAGGAGATATATTAGCACCATATTTGTCTATAATCTAGCTAGACTATATACTTCGAACGTTGATAGATCTAATGAAGAAAATGACTTTACTCTACAAAAAGGCCGGAAGCAGAAAAT
The DNA here is from genome assembly GCA_963585895.1 of Sepioteuthis lessoniana. NCBI lineage: Eukaryota > Metazoa > Mollusca > Cephalopoda > Myopsida > Loliginidae > Sepioteuthis > Sepioteuthis lessoniana. The sequence continues at coordinate 185,852 of CAUZXS010004016.1, read as the reverse complement.
ATCCTGCCGAAATTATTACAGACACGGATTATGCAGATGATGTAGTGATTCTTGCAAATACTCCTACTCAAGCCGAATCCCTGTTGCTTAGCCCGGAGTAGGCAGCAGTGCCCATTGAACTCCACGTAAACACAAACAAAACGGAATACAAAACGGAATACATGCGTTTTAAACTAGAAGGAGTCATCTCCATTGTAAATGAAGTTCTCTGATGATAGTTGACAAATTCACGTGTCTCGGTTGTTGTGTCTCATCGACTGAAAGTGATATTACTTTACATCTCGTGAAGGTGTCGACTGGTATTGATAGGCTATCAATCATATGGAATTCTGATCTATCTGAAAAAATAAAACGGTATTTCTTCCAAGCAGTTGTTCTGTCAATACTTCTGTATGGGTGCTAGCAAAACGCATTGAACAAAGTTAGATGGAAACTACACAAGAATGCTTCCAGTTATCTTGGATAAATCCTGGAAGCACATTCCCATAAAACAATAGCTGTAAGATCACTTACCTCCCATCTTTAAAACTATTCAATTAAGACTAAAAGGTCATGTGGTAGACTGCTGGAGAAGTAAGGATGAACTCATAATTCTTCTTTAGACTCCTTCACGTGGACGTGCAAGGGTTGACCGACCAGAAAGAACATCAACTCTGATGAGACACAGGACGTATCTGTCGGAAGCGGTGGATAAAGAGAGAGAGAGAGAGAGAGAGAGAGAGAGAGAGAGAGAGAGAGAGAGAGAGGGGGGATCAGTGCTGGCAGAGCGACTTGATGATGGAGATAGACGCCAATATTTATTTTAAAAATTATAAGTTAATAATAAGATGATAATTTATTTAAGTACATGGGATGTTGTCTAAATAAAATGCTTAATTCTTAGGCCTATATCATCCTCCTTATTCTTGTAATTCCAGGTGGAAAGGCTATAAATGCATCAATGATGACTTTTTTACAATCACCTGTCATTATCTAGGCCGTGAGTTGCAGTCTGCGTTCCGGCGAAGTACAGGCCTCTCCATTCTCGGGTGTTATTTTCCCTCCTTTTCTTGTGTCTCTTCGTTTTCCTCCCGTCACTGAGCTTTGCCGGGTTGGTTTTGCCATATGTGTGTTCAATATGATTTGCATTTATTTATAGATAAGATATTATATTTGCATTCTGTTTGCATAATTGATCCTGACAAAGTATTATCAATTTTTTTTTTTTGATGAGGATATTATAAGATAACGCTTGCATGATCTTTCTCCATATTTGTACATCTTGAAAAATTTGCTACTTTCTGTCATTTATTACCAATTTTATTTTGATATTTTTGACTTCCATATATTGTGATATATATATTCTTTAGAAATAACCTTAGTGTGATAACGAAAGTGTGAAAGCATTTTATAGACAATTGCGGATTAAAGAGACTGAGATTAAAACAAGAGATGGGAAAGTCAGCATATTTAATGTTTTTGCAGTTAGAATTCTGGTTTACGACAGTAGTGTTAAATATTTTAGAATCCTTTTTTAAAGATTTCATCATTTTTCTTTACAAGTGTTTCCAACTCCATATAAATAGAATATAAAAACTCGTGTAACTGGGCGGCTTAAATAGATTAATAAAGGTTAAAAACTAAATTAGGACAACGTGTTTGTTCATTTTTTCACTGATACTAAGTGACAACATTTTCGAGACGAGCAGTTATATATATATATATATATATATATATATATATATATATATATATATATATATATATATATATATATATATATATAAACAAATAACAATAATTGTTTTATTGTTGTTGTGGTTTCCATAATATAGGAAGAACTAGTCAAAAATTAGATGTTACGATCAAACAACATATAACTACTAAAATTGAGAATTTCTTCTACCTTCCGACGGACGTTCTGAATAATACATACGGGTCTTCCAACGCAGATCACCTGATTAATAACCGTAAGTGCGCCGATAAATTTAGTGTCGACTTGTTTTTCATTCTAAGCCAGACACACTCTCCATTTCATCTAAATGTTTTGAAACTATCTACGTTAGGTCTAGACAGCTGTAAATAGAAGAACTGCTTTCTTAGATTCAATTTAGTTTCTCTCTAATCCCTCTTTTTTCTCTTCTCTATTACCATTCTTCACTCTGTACATATACTTTCGCCTTTTTTTTAAATCGTATAATTACCTTGGTTATAGTTCTGACGAGTGAAGTAGGAAACCAGAAGGTTGATCTTTTCTTTTTCATCTTCTATGTTTTAATGTTCATCATGATCAATAAATATTGTCTTTTTAAAGCTATTATATATATGTATGTACATGCAAACATAAACACATTGTATAGTATGACTTTTCGAAAAGTATGGTCGCATTTGCATATGTATCTCGAAATATTCATGCGCACTTCTATACGTGTATAGACACACGTATCCATGTAAGATCAGTAGAATTCTCGAAATAATGAAACAAAAATTTTTAAAAAAGATGAAAACATGAAATTATAGCACTAAAAATGAATACGCAAAAGTTTAAGAGAAGATAACGATGAGTGCATTTGAATAAATTTGCATAATAACACGCAACATAATTATGATGATAACTTTTTTGGTTTTGAGTTTGGTTTAGTAGCAGAAATAACTTCCTTGTTATTATTCCAAAGATGAAAATGAACAAAGTATAATACAAAATGAAAAATACAATTTGGAATTACAAAAAGAAAAAAAAAGAAAAAAAAACCAACTAATGTATATACGTCAAACAACAAATAATTAACATATTACAAAACTTAAAGCTATTAAATACGAACATTTAATGCATTGAAGCAGAAGGGAAGAAAGGTTGTTGCAAAAGGCGAAGAAGGCAAAACACTTTTGAAAAAAAATGTTGAGGTCTTGATCATTAGAATTCATTTATTAAACGACCGTTGTCTCAACTGATATGATTATTGATTGAAAAAGTGCAATGTAACATTGGTGGTAATGTGCCGTGATATAAAAAGCTTTGCACCGATTATAGAAGCATGTTAATATACGAACTAAAGTAATCATTTATGCCGGTTAAGAAGACACCATTTCAGCTGATTAATAGTATTAAAACAATTCCGGAGTACTGATAATTGGCTGGTTACGGCGGGTTACTTTAGAGTCAAGTTATGCGATACCGTGGAAATAAAGTCCTGAAAAAATCTGTTAGGAACATCTATAGTGAAAAACTAATGTCAAAATCCCATTTACTAGTTGAGATATTTGATTTATATTAACTGAAGTAGTCATCTACATCAAAAAGTACGTCAAGACTAGAATAGCAAATTCAGCGAAACTTTTATGGATTTTTTAAAACTGCTTACAGGTACATTTTCTTAAACAATATCTATTTACTAATCGCTGATGTCAATCTAAAATCTACCCCAAAGGTTACAAATTGTTTTTGGTACCATTAAAGATACAGCTACATGACAGAAGAGAAGCTTATATATATATATATATATATATATATATATATATATATATATATATATATGTTACGAACTTAATCTGAGCCTGTAAAAATGTTACGAACTTTTCCTGTAAAAATGTTACGAAATTTTGTAATAAAAAATTACTATTAAGTGAGTGATATTAAAAGGATTAATCGATTTTTAAAAAAATTATCGATTTATTTTAGTAGTTTTGTTTTCTTAGGATTGTTAGTCCAAACCAACCAATAATGCTATGTAATTATTTGATATTTTCAGCTTGAAGAATTACCGATAAAATTATTTAGTTACAGTAAATTTAATGTGAATAAAGATGCTAACTAATTTCTTATTGAGATTTTTCTTTTGATGACTGGAAATCAAAATACAGTATTAATTACAACTTGCAGTAACATGGCTCTTTATAATGAATTTTCATGGATAAAGATACCGTCCGAATAGAAACAAACTTCTGCCAGTACGATCAATGTTTTAGCGTTATTAGTTTTTCTGTTTCCAATGAATTTGAATATCAAATTTACAAGCTTTATATAACATTGGTTTAGCGTCTCTAGAAAACCCCACTTAGTAATGTACTGTATTATCCATAAATAAATACTCCCAAATAATTAAAAAATAAAATATCTATTTTACAATAAATTTAATATACAGGAGTTATTATTATTTCTATTGGGATATCATACATTATTTAGTACATTATTTATTACCCAACTCAACAGCACTGAAACTATATATATATATATATATATATATATATATATATATATATATATATATATATATAAGTGTGTATGTTTTTGTGTATTTTTGTCACAATTTGTAGAGTTTGGCAATAGATAATATCTAATGATATCCGTTTCGATTGTATTATTTTCCTTGAGATATGATGAAATTCTTGCATCCTTGAAAAAGTTATAAATCCAATAATTCTTCGTCCAGCTCTGAGTTAATAGTAAGGTGGTCTTGGCTTTGTATCAATTACTCTAGTAGAAAGTTGTAAACCCCAGAAGGATGGCCTTCACCAAACTATTTCTGTCAAAGACTTTCTACGTGAGTAGCGTCTCTACAACCAAACCAGGTTACGGGATTAGTAGCTATTTAATATTCTCAATGAAGTGAAGATCTTGGGAACAGAAATTTAACCTTTTATCTAAAAACTGATTGCAGTGTACTTAATTTTAGTCATAAGGGTAGATATTTTCTGTTCACACGATCAGTTATATGGTTATACAGTTATTGAATACAAAATAAAGGCACTACTGTGTGGTGCCCTTTCGGGCGTTCATTTTTTAAAAAGATTTTTTGAAAAAGATTTACATTGAAATAATGTTGAGAATTCGGAACATATTCTTGTAACTTAACGGTGTTTTAAAAATAGCAAATATACACGTTGTTTAGCAGTAAAAAGATAAACAAGAATAAATTCTTAGATCGGTTCTATTTGTTTGATAAAATCCCAACACTACTTATGTATGACTTCAGATGAATAAAGTCTTATTGATAATCTATATAAATACTGCGTGAAGTTTTACCGCTCACAAATACAAAACATTACATTTTGAGGATCTGTCCGTGTTAGACTTGAGGATTTATGATGTCCACACAGCATGTTACACGATGATTTTGTAGGATCCATACAGTTTTGATATGGACGTCTAAGCTCAAATGTAGTAAGAAGAATCTCTTTGCAAAGAACGGTTAATTTTCCGAAGAATTATGAAATATAGTGCTATTTCTATTAAGCATTGTAACTGATTCAGAAAAATGTTCAGATACAATTTTTTGATCTGTTATTAATACTAATTACATTTTTTTTCATTACAATCAATTTAATTTCAAATCGAATTTATCTCATTCGAAATAATTCCATTGAAAAACCACACTTCGAGTGAAATGTTTTTCCTCTTTTCACTTCAACTGACACTGATTTCATTTGGTTCATTGTAAACTGTAACCTTCTATCAACAGTTTATCATGGGAGTAGTAGATCTGGTTTTTGTTTTAGGGAAACAGGAAATAGTCACAAAAACTTTACTAACCTTAGAAGTTTCAGGATCATATGAATATTCTTTTTGATCAAAGAAATGTTCAAAGTGACTTTGTTTAGAGACTAATAAGATTAGTGTTTTGTGTTCTTTATGGAACAGAGTTTTTAAAATTCACATTGGCAATTCTAATTGAGAATCATCTGACCAATGTTATTCATCACTACTGATTCTCACAACCAATCCTCGATCTTCTCTGACGTCGCTCAATTTTCCTCAGTTCGTGAAGTGATTGATTTGCCAGAAAAGTGTTCAATTTTCACAGTCTTTTCGACATAAAATGCCTTATGTCATTTAAAAATAAGTACTAAAGACATACATTGACCATGATTAACCTGCCTTAAATTGTTAGATGTTTCCTTTTCATTGTCCTAAAGCTTTTCGTATAATTTGTTCTTGTATTCAATGTGCGTTATTAAACGAAACACATTTGTACGAATCTAATATTACTTAGTTGAAAGTGAATTCAGAGAAGCAATCATGGACTGAATGTTTTCACACGTACTCAATATAAATATTGATCAGCTGATTTTCAATCAGGTTTGCCAAATAGACCCCCCCAAAACAAACAAACAAACAAACAAACAGTCTTATTACTTTCTGTAGCGTTCTCATTTGAAATTGTTTGGAAACCAGCATATCGGATTGTATTTTACACATTACATCTTCAGTTGCAACGTTTCACTTTTGTTTGAAGGCAAACTTATAATTCATGGTGAAACAATTAGGATTTGTTGTAAAATTAGAACGATAAGGACAACAACAAGCAAACGTATAAAAATAAATTAAAACTAATCCATGATTTATTTTTTGTATAATGACGTGTTTCATAGATATCTTATAATTCTTATGAAATGACATTTTTAAAGAACACACTCTAAATAACATATTTAAATATATTTGTGTATATTGACTGCAGACTTTATTTACCACTTTTTATCATTACGGTAATACACTACTTACTCAACAAAAAGGTCAAGTCACGCTGAAAGTCCTGATTTATAGAATTAAAGAAGCGATTATCCTATTCACCTCTTAGAGGAGTGACTACTAAAGCAGCCACAGCACTCTAAGAAATCTGACACCTGGGTGCTACATCTAAGTAAAGCTTTGTGAAGAACAATACGCTACTTGCTTAATTTCACTGACTTCGAAAGAGCCCCGTGTTACTCGAGGAACGGATTTTCGTAATGCTCAGAGATTTTAATGTAATTATAAGTTAAAAATCCTGTCGGACAATTAAAAATAATATAGATATATGTGTTTTATATATGTGGATTAAGCAATTATATTTACTATCATATGAATTGACATAGATAATTATAGTTTTAAGGGCACTCTTTAAATAAGTATGTATTGCTGTAAAATGAGGCATATACAAGAGTTTGTAAAAACCAGGTATTTATAAGCGAATGATTATTACACGCTTTATGTTTTTTTTGCTGAATGATTGTTAATAAACCAACGTATCTTGGTTATTGGGTTGATCTCGTGGCTGGGTTGATATAACAATGGTCACTGCGGAAAACGGAATTCGTGTTTGAGGTTCTAGTTAACATTTAAGTCGCTTTAATTCTAGCAATGACAAAAATAGCAGAACTAGTTAAACTCTTTAGCCATTGCAGTAAGTTATCTGTCTAAGTGAAAGAAAAATCCAAATTAAAATCGTGGAAAAAGTATCGAAGAATCAAGAACGGCTTTGATAATTCAATTCACTAATAAAAAAGACTGAAAAGAGATATGGTCACTTAAAATTATTCGAAACACGGTACTTACCATTCTATTCAATCGTATTTAATAACCTAAAAGAGGAGTTGGCAGTTTTGTATTATATTAACTATGATAGGGCAATAACGCTTGAAGAAGCAAGTAATGTAAAACCCAAAGCAAAGTAGAAAGAAACATCCAAGATATTATATAAACTTTGTGGGTGTGTGAATGTTGGCTATTGTTCCACAATAGCCAAGAAGAGCTCGAAAAATAGGAAACTATTTTTTGGAATGTTTGGGCCTTGAGTAGCCATCTGATTACAGAATATAACATGCTTTAGAATGGGATACTAACTAAACACTACAGGGAAAGCAAAAGTTGGTCGGTTTCTTACCTGCATTCAACTGCGGTCGCTTTAGGGAAGTGCGGTCCCCTGAAATGGAAAAGCAATTAAAGATGTGCTTTGATTGAGGGCAAGCATTCGGAAATGCTCTTTTATCTCTGTACGAACAAAAAAAAAAAAAAAAACGCGTTCTATAACACATATATATAGAAACTCGCAGAGAGATTGATAAAAGTATGTTCATATTAAAAATATGTGGAAGGTGCCAGTAGAAGTGAAATTTTATTTTAAGTGAAATCATACATTTTTTACAATCAATATAAGTAATATACTTACTGATATCCAGGAAGTAGACTTATAAGAAGCATATATATATATATATATATAGTCCACACACACACACACACACACACACACACACATATATATATATATATATATATATATATATATATATATATATTTATATATATATGTATTATGTATGTACGTATGTATTTTTGTAAATAACACAGATGCTAAATTTCAGAAATGATTTAATTTTAGGACATTGGATTAAAGCGAAGAAATTATTTGTTAAGCAAATGCGTGTATATATATATATATATATATATATATATATATGACTGTGTGTATTTGTGTGTGTTAGAGTGTGTGTATGTGTGAGTGTGTGTGCGTGTTTATAAAAGCATAGGTATATATGTGCCCGTGTGCATCCATTAATCCATGTGATCTTATATTGATTTTCACATTTATTCGCGTGTATCTTTGTATGGCCATTTATTGACGAACTCACATAGAAACATAGATACACAAATGTATGTACATATGAGAAAGTATTTAAAAGTTCTTGACGAACAAGAGAGAGGAATACCTGAAAACTATGAAACGGACATGCTATTCTGTATAATATGCAAAATAAATGGTATATCAGATCTATGTATTCTTTAATCTTTCCAAATAAATATTCAATACACACACACACACACACACACACACACACATGTATATATATATATATATATATGCGTGTATGTGTCTTTATAACATATTTTAACAGATTTTGAATTTGAGTTGGTTCATAGTGACATTTAATGTGCATTGATATATTTTGCAAATCATGAAAAAAAATCTTAAAAACCTATGCACCGCATATGTATGTATGTATTCCTTTATGCCTGTATGTATGGATGGATGTGCATCTTTTATAGCATCACACATGGAAATATTAATGAATGCACATATTCAAACTTTTGAAAATATATCTTCTGCTTCTGAAGACTACACGAAATGCAAACAAATTGTTCAAATTCCAAGCATCCTTCGTTAGGCACACAATCAACAATTCTACTTTGAGAATGATCAAACATGATTTATAGAAAATCAAGAGATATTGTCGAAGTAGTGCATTACTTTTGTTAATTGAAAATGACTCTAAAAATTTCGTCTTTTAAAATATTATGTATGAATTATTGCTTGATAGTACAGCTCAATGGTTATAGCCAAGGTCAGTTGGTTACTCGGACATAAGTATTTTAAACAGACATTTAAACTGTATAAGAAATTGGTTAAACAAAATAATACAATATCTGCCCATAATAGTTATTACATTTACATATTAGTACCACACACTAAATGAAGCAAGTATTATTGGACATTTGTAGAGATAAATAACAATAGATAACTCGATTTCTTTCTGTCTTACAAAATCACAAAAAAGTAAGTTTCTTTCTAAATAAACAGGTTCTTAATCGAATCCAATCCTTATTCAAGATTGTTGGCGACATTGATGGAGTAGCCAGACTTGGCATAGGATAACTACTTTGAAGAAAATCGAGTAAAAAGAACAAATTTTGCGCGCTGACCTCAAAGTCTTGGAAGAGAGGCGTTTAGAACCAAATTGGAAACTGCCCAACTCAATGGTTTTCAAAAGGATTTGCGTTGATCTTGGCTTTCACATCAACGCAACAATATAACACGCACGCACGCACGCACGCACGCACGCACTGTCATATAGAATGAAAAGAAAATAGTATGAAGAATGTAGAAATCAAACATATTTTTTATTAAAAAAAACAACCATGTTATTTTTAAATGAATGAAATTAAACATTTAACAAATTCTTATAAACTATACACGATAGAAATATATTTCTCAGTCAAAATTGTTTTAACACGGTATCAGTCCACTTCTGTTGGGCTTCGTAAGTTTTTTAATATATGAATATCATTAGGTCAGATTCCATCTTGGCCAGTTTATGAATTTCACAGCTGATCCTCGTATATATATATATATATATATATATATATATATATATATATATATATTTACACACACACACACACACACACACACACACACATATATATATATACACACACATACATATATATATATATATATATATATATATATATATACGTGTGTGTGTGTGTGTGTGTGTGTGTCTCTGTCTGTGTCTGTGCATTTATTAGGTTGGTACTTGTAATAGAATTAATTATCAAGAATAACAAAGCAAAATCCATTGTAGATTTGTAACTTTATATTCAAAGTTCAACGAATCGTTTACTAAAAGTTTATCATTTTGATCTGAACCAAGTATATTTCTTGCACACCTTTTATCACTACTTTTTCGCCTTAATAATTTCCTATGAATCTACTCGAGTGAAAAAAAATACTCGAGTGAAAAAAAAAAAAAAATCTACTCGAGTGAAAAAAAAATCCTAAAATATAAGAAGTGTATATTAAATTTCTATTTGTAAGAATGGCTACTCATTGCAACATCTTTAGCTCGATGTAAGTGCAGTCTATAAGGATTGTAATATCTCAATTAAGGAGGGACTAAAGGGTTCTAATTTTCATTTCATAGTTATAAATTTTATGATTAAAAATGACGTTCAACTCTTACCCTGTCGCCCACAAAATTATCGTGCCGTTGCAAATTTACAAAACCATTTATATTTATTTCATAAGTATTTACTGGATGTTTATCCTTGTGGAGTAACCATTGAGCCAGAATGAAATATTTTCAATTATTTGAAAACCATAAATTAAACAAAAATTTGTATTTCTGCATATACTTCTCTGTCTGTGAATTCCTACTTTCAGTGTCTCTTTCTTTCTGTTTCTGTCTTTCAACTTAAGGAGATCCAGAAATTTTAGCAGGGGAATTGGTGTATTTGTCTTAACAGGGGGATATTTCAACTTTTTCTGTTTTCGGCTTTTTAAAACGTCTTTAAAATAAAAGCGCAGTTATTACTTATATCCTTTATTTTGTGAAAATACCTTTTATAGGATACATTATGAAGGAAAAGGGGAACAAGAAGACTGCAAGTTTTTGTAGAAAAAAAACCTAAGGATGAAAAGATATATATATATATATATATATATAAATGTGTGTTCGTAAGTTCGTGTGTGTATGTGTTTGTTTGTTTTTGTTTTGTGTGTGTGTGTGTGTGTGTGTGTGTGTGTGTGTGTGTGTGTGTGTGTGTGTGTGTGTGTGTGTGTGTGTGTTTATTCAACCCCATCACATTAACAGGATGCTTAACAGGTTTATTTTTTTAAAGCGGAGTTCAACAGGTTTGAAATTGAAGTTGACCGGTTGCCATACCGGAATTAAAGAGCCTAGTCTACCCAACTATTTATTCATTGGTGGAGGGAATACTTGGATTCATACCAGACAGCTTAAGGGAGTCTTTTTGCCACACCCTTCTTCGCACACAAAATCGCATTTTGGTTCTAATTGCATTTTTTTTAATTAACACAAGAGAAATAATCCAAAAAGAAACAAATTTTATTGGAATCAGCGTAAAAAAAAATCATACATTTTGTTGTGTCTTGTAGAATTAAATTATAGTGCATATTAGTGTGTTACTCTTATAAATATATCACTATAATGCGCTAGTATACGGTTACACACACACACACACACACACACACACACACACACACACACACACACACACACACACACATATATATATATATATATATATACATGTATGATCATAAGTGCATGTATGTGTATACGTGTGAATACTCTTCGGTGATGTACAAGTTCCCTAAAACTCAGGTTCCTATTAGAAAGTCCTTCGTTCATGAATCAACTCTCGATCTTTCTCAACAGTCGTTGGATATCAGTAAGATTACATAACGTAATGGGTTCGTTTCTTTTTCATTATAAATTCCAACTGGAATTTGAACTCAGTTAATTCCATAATCTGCTTTCAGAATGATATGACAATGTAATACTACACACACGTAAATATGCACACGTGTCCACCCTCAAACACACTATAAAATAGATATCCAGAGATGATGATTTTGGAATTATTCAAACTAAGAATCAATGAAAGTTTTCATCTAATTCTCCAGGAGTGCTCGATATATGATTATTAATGTATCAAAATAAAATCATCATCTAGAGCAAATAAATATAACTGTAATATAATTGGAAGAAAAACTCAACAGACCTTCATTTCGCTATAATAAATTTATTTCGGGAGACAAAGTAACCGGCCTCTTCAGATAGTGGTCATAAAATGGATTGAGAGATTCACGAACATTACCCGTTAAAAAAAAATCTAACCCGGTGACAATGTCTCAGTTCCTTTTGATATCTCCTCTCCTCTTAAAAGTTAGTTTTTTTAACGAGTAATACTTGTGTATTCCCTATCCATTTTTTGAACGCTATCTGAAAAGGCCGAATGCCTTGTAGTAACCAGCTGAAATAACTTTATAATAACAAAATGACGGCCTGTTGAGTTTTCTTCCAATTATATATATATATATATATATATATATATATATATATGTATATATATATATATATATATATATATATATATATATATATATATATATATATATATATATATATATATTGATTATTTGAAATAGTAGTTCAATTTTCAGTGTGCATTCTTTTTAAAACGAAACCGTGTTGCGTGCCATTTTAAAAATCGTTAAATTTTTGGCAGTTTTTCTTGTTCGATAATCACTTTCTTTTTCTGTCTACTGCCTACTTGATTTTATTAAATCTATAGACCACGTCTACTCGTATTATGAACGAATTTTTTAAGACCCATTTTTCACCTAAAAAGGGTCGTTAATTACACGAGATCTATTTTGGAACATATCGAAGCTTACTGTCGTTCACTAAATGCAATATATGATAAAAACAATTTTTGTAGCTCAAAATTGGGGGTCGTTCATTACGTGGTAGATTTTTTTCTCAGTGTCTGACTCCCTTTTCAGTATTTCAATTATTTCCGCCATACTCCAAACATTTTGTAATGTCATTGACAAAAAAATGTTGTTGGTTTTTTCTATGTTCTTTTCTTTTTTATTAAGAAGAATAAGAAATTAGACATTTAAAATCCGTAAAAAATAGCAACTGACTTAAAAAAATAAAACAAAAGAAAATACATGTTAGAGTTTACGAAGTGGAAAAATAACATTGTAATCTTAAAATGACCGCTAAATTGTCCCGCAGGACCACGAATGAACAAATAAAAAGTTTGGTTTAAGAATTCCAGCTCTAATCTAACTGGGAATTGGGAATTCAATACCTAAGTTCATGTTCAAAGGAAAGAAAAGAGACATTAAAATTGTTAAATACTACTAAGAAGGCAACTTAACTCACATGAGATATTTCAAGACTTGGATTGAGGAATATAGAACAATTAATCCCTCTTCAGAACTCTCTGAATATTAACATTTGAGGAAGGCCGGAGAGTTATGCGTTCGAAATATAGTTTGTATAATAATAGCAGCTGCTGATCTCAGAAATGTAAACATGCATTCTGTTTAAATAAGAAACTGCTTTCCGTTAAGTTTGAAATGATTTTTTAAAAAATGTTCCTCTGGACAACATGTAAATGAAAACATTTCCAATTACACTTTTAATTTACACTTTCAATATGGAATCGGGTACAGAAGATATCCTTTAAAAAAAGCCGGATAGGGACGCGGACTTTTGAGTTTTCATTCTATAACCACAAAAAAAAAAATCATAAACTATATATATGAATTTTGTGAAGTGTAATTTTATTGACGCATTATTTGTGTTATCAGAAATAAATTTCTTATTAAATATTCCTCAGAGGAAATAATATAAATTCAAAGATTGTTCGTTTTTTTTTTTACTGTGGGAACAAAACAAAAGAAAGTTTTTTACTCGTAAAACCCAAAATAGATAAAAAAATAAATAAAAAAAAAAAAAAAAGATAAAATTTTAAAAAAATTAAAAATTAACTAATTCTTGAATTTTATAACAATTTTCAAAAGAAACGATTTAACATTCTTATGTAGATAATTCCGTTTCCAATTTCGAAGAAAAATATATTACAAATTATGGTTACAGACTCCTTAATTCATTTAAACGTATATCTTTATTAATGAATTGGTGCTTGGAAAATAGCTTATCAAATGTCTTCGCCATATGAGAATACAAATCGTCAAACATGTGTGCAAATAGAAAATTCATATGCCAATTTACACTGCCCTAGGGCCGCACCCTGTATCCTTTGTAGTATATATATATATATATATATATATATATATATAACTAATTTTTATAACTATTCTATTATTTTGATGGTATGAAAAAACCCGGATGATACAACATGCAAATGAAAAAATATTACACAAACTGATTTCCGGGAAAAATCGATAAAAAAAGAAGGACTAAAAACATACTACTTGAAAATAATCAACCAACAACACATGCTTAACTAAAAAAAAAACACTAAGTGGATCGAAATATGAATGCCAACAGAGTCAGAAAAATCCACGTAGGTTTCACTCTGAGACAGAATCGTCCTGATCAGTCGGTTAGGTGAATCCTAGGCAGATTTTTTCAGAGTCTGTTGGCATATATATATATATATATATATATATATATATATATATATATATATATATACAATGGAATACTGAAAAGTTCTTAGAAGTCACGTGTTATAGTTTATTTATTTCTCTTTGTCATCATCGTGATCTATTCTAAGGTATAATATTCATAATCATTTACTTATATTTATTTGTGTATATATATATATATGTATATATGGATGTGTGTGTGTGTGTGTGTGTGTGTGTGTGTGTGTGTGTGTGTGTTAAGGTTTGTTGATATGTGCATAACACATGCACTCTTTTAAAATTCACTATGATGGATCTGTGAGGCCAATGAAAATAAATGCGATTTTTTTAATAATAGAATTATTTCGGTTTCTCTTCATTCTTCTATATCAATAACTTGTATTCTTTATTGATATCGTCACTGAATCGTTTATTTATTCCTTTATAGATTCCTTAATTTCTTCCTATCTTCTCCCTCTATCTCACTGTCTTTTTTTCTCTATTTCTCTCTTTCTCTCTCTTTCTCTTCCCCCTTTCTTTTCATTCTTTCAATGATTTCCACCATCCTCCAAACCATTTTTTTATTGTCATTGACTAACGATGATTCTACTCGTTGACAAGTCATTGTACTATAAATGGAACTCTTTTATGAAGGAGGAACGTTTCGTGTCACTTGTGAGTTGAGTGCATTTGCCTGGGGTGTATGCACTCTGTTTGAATTGATATGATTATCGATGGACTTGTTCCCAACAGAGAAAGTAAAGTCTGTACACGCTGTCTCTTTCATTCAACACCTTTTCCTTTCTTCCTTCCTTCCTTCCTTCCTTCCTTGGTCTGTTTCTTTCTTTGTATAGCTAGTTTTTTGTTAGTCCTTTTACCCCCAATTTTTATTTCTTCTTTGCTATTGTTTAATTCATCTGTTTCTTTCTTTTACTTTCTTTCTTTTTTCTATTAATTTCTTTTTCTTTTTCTCTTTCTATTTTTTCTCTCCTGCTTTTTCTTTCATCATTTCTTTCAATATTCTTCTTTTCTTTTTATTATCTTTCTTACATTCTTTTCATTCGTTCTATTTTCTTTTCTTTATTTTTCTTTTAGTTTTGTTTGATTGCCGTTTCTATTTCCTTTCGTTTTATTTCTTTTCTTTTTATAGCTTTATACTCTTCTTTCTTTTCTTTTTCTTTTTTCTTTTTCCTTTCATTCTATTGTATTGTAAAATGTTTTATGTCTCTTCTTTCTTTCTTTCTTTCTTTCTTTCTTTCTTTCTTTCTTTCTTTCAAATCCGTTGTTTGTCATATACATTTTTCAAACATTATTACCCCCCCCACATATATATATATATATATATATATATATATATATATAGAGAGAGAGAGAGAGAGAGAGAGAGATGTTTTTTGATATCATTCTTGTCTGTTATCCGATTTTTTTCGTTGTCCTTTCTCTTCTCTCACTTTTTATCCCTTTCATTTTACCTTCAATTCGAAGTTGTTTTTTTTTCTGTGAAACTTTTAGTAACCTATTATCAGTATTTCGCTCTATTTATTCTGCTCCCACTTTAGAAGAATTGTTTTTATCGATCAGTTCGCTTAACTGGTGATTTGAGGACATAAGAATCGCGTGATAACTCAAGAAGAAATAGCGACCTGGATTTGGGTAAGTGGATATTTATACAGCAAATATAATGATGGATTCGAAAAGTCACAAAGTAATTGAGAGAAGAAGGAAAAGAATCTATGGCCCGGATTTTTTGTCTCAACCTTGTTATAACACAAAGAGACTTAAAAGAAAGAAAGAAAGAAAACAGCTTTGCATTATCGTGTGAGATCTTTAAAAGCGTCAATGTGGTCCCAGAATTCGAGAGTTGTCCATGCAAAGCATTATTTTGAAGATAAACAATCTGCCAATATTTATGACACTTGAAACGCTGGGTAACATTATACTAAATATAACATTGAATTATTCATTATTGATTAAAAAGAATTGAAATTCTAAATAAATCCAACTTTAATCACACACACACACACACACACACACACACACATATATATATATATATATATATATATATATATATCGTGCCGCCAGCACGGATATCCCTGACCCTCTCTCACCACTTCTCCCTATTGTTCATCGCCTCTTGCAGGTCTTCAGGGCAACATCCCGTAACCTCTCATAGCTGCTGTGTGTATATTCGAGTTGGTCCTCCTGCTTTTGCCCGGCTATATGTGGGGGTCCATAGGAGTACATCACTAATGAGCTCGTCTCTGCTTCTCCAGCAGTGTCCTGCATGTCTGGTTCGTCTAACTTGGATAGTTTTCGTGATGGGAGGCAGGTGGCCGTATAGTTGGTGCCTTATGGGGTGTTGGCACCAGGACTTGTTCAATATTGCTCGCAACATTCTTGTGTAATTGCCATCTAGCTTTTTCTCCAGTCGTTTTGTTAGGGTCCAAGTAGTACATCTATTCAGCAGTATCGATACGACCGCTGCCTGGAAGAAATTGCGTTTCATTTTATCGGTCAGGTCTGATTCCCATATGATTGATAGGATATCGATAGCTGTCAATGCCTTCGTTAGTCGCGTGTCGATGTATTTTTCGGTTTATGAGACACTGCTTCCTAGGTAGATGAATTTGTCTACTAGTTTCAGAGAGGTTCCGTCTAGTGTGGGGATGTCGCCTGTTTGATTATAGCACATATATTCCGTTTTGTGTGCATTGACATGGAGGCCAATGCCTGCGGCGGCTCATTCCAAACTATGCAGCAGTGTTTTGGCCTGGTTGGGTGTATTTGCTAGTATCGCTATGTCATCGGCGTAGTCGGTATCGGTAATTGTTTTGGCGGGATACCTTCTGCTTCTTTTCTTTGTCAGCTCGAAGCCGTTTTCTCTGAATTTATCAACCGATGTTCTAAGCACGTAATCTAGACATATGATAAAGAGGTATGGAGCTAGCGTGTCCCCTTGTTTTACTCCTGCTACAATGTCGAAGTATTCTGTCTCCATCCGGTGAATCTACTTCCACTTTGGTGTTTCTCTAGAGAATCGTTATTGCTGCTACGGTTTCTTTTAGTAGGCCGTATGCAAGTAGGATTTGTTCCATCCTTCCTCTGTGAATAGTGTCGAAGGCCTTAGTAAAGTTGACTAGTTGAGGTCGTGGATCTATTTGTTCGGAAGCCATTTTGGTTTTTCCTAAGGGTGAGGTCTATTTTGGGTTATATGCGGTTTCGTAGTAGGGAATTGTAAATTTTGGCTGCTATGGATGTAAGTGTTTTAACCTCGGTAGTTCTTGGCTAATCCGAGATCACCCTTTTTAAGGAAGGGGAGGATGCATCCCTTCATCCATCTGTCTATCGGATTTTGATTATAGACTGCTTTGCAGTGTCGGAGTAGTATGACATCTTACCTTTCAAGTCTGAAAGACTAATGAAAATTAAAGCATTGACTTCACATGTGAATGAAACTTAAACTTTGCGATGACGATTTCACCATTTGACTTTATGAATAATTTCAAATGTCGGATATTTTTCTTTCGTGAAATATAGTTGGAAAATCTGTATATTAAAGGTATTGGATTTTTGAATAATTACTATTTTATCATTTTAATATATTCAATATAGAAGTTAATTAATGAAAGTTTAATATGTAAGGGTTAAATTTTTGTGCTTAGAAGGTTTTCTTTGTTGTTGATTCCATTCCAGATATGTGTTTCAAGATGTAATATTCATTTTATTTATGAGTTTTTCAAGTGATGTTATTTTTTTACAAATTTTTCGATCTTTTCAATTAAAGTGAATTCAGAGTCTTTGTTAGTCTAACTTTGTCAGCCGTAAACATTGTTACAGTTGGAGATGTTTTAATTATTCAGATTTAATTCTGGATTTATTGTTATTTAAAAATAAAAGAGACATTATGATTTCCTTTTATATTGTTTAAAGCAACGTGTATATTCTTAAAGGTAGATGATGGGTTCGTATTACAATTTGATTGGTGATTGATTTTTAAAGGTTTTGCTAGTGTGAACTTTGGAGAATAGAGGTTTT
Source organism: Sepioteuthis lessoniana (assembly GCA_963585895.1). NCBI lineage: Eukaryota > Metazoa > Mollusca > Cephalopoda > Myopsida > Loliginidae > Sepioteuthis > Sepioteuthis lessoniana. The sequence goes on along the minus strand of CAUZXS010004016.1, from coordinate 167,388 downwards.
ATACATTTCTTTTTTACCCCTTGAACTATCGCATTATATAACATGATGTCATTGATTGTATGCGAGAAAGTTGCTACTGGAATATTCGAAAAAAGCAAATGACGTCATGATTTACAAAAAGTATGAGCATGCTTCTATGCATCTGTATTTTATCAGTTTAATTCTCCGATTCAAACCGGCAAGATACCTGAAAGTCACGACATGGTTCCATGACTAGAATGCCTGTTTTTATATACTGAATGTTCTGATATGTTGTATCTATAAAGGTAACAGGATACACATTCATCTATTAATAACATTGTTCATGTACTCTGAATTTCAATTATTAGTAATAAATCAATCTCACTTTTACTTGGTTATTCTTCTCTGTCGGTAGCGAGATGTTCTCAATATATTCTATATATTGTCCATTTCACGTATTGCGTTTCTTCCAGCATTTACATTTTCATCCTTTAATATTTAGCGTACTGTAAAAATACCATCCGGAAATCAAATATATCCAGTCTATAATGTATGCAATTGTATTTAGGTAGTGATGACTTTTAAGACTATGCAATCTGAGAAGTATTAAACAAGTTCAAAAAAACTTTATAAAGAATTCAGTAGTTTGGAAACTTCCGTATATCCGGACTGTCTCTTTCAACATTTCATACAACTAATATGCAAATGGAATATTTCGCAGGCATAATGATTACCGGCGCGGAAAATCAACGAACTAAGTTCAATTTCCAGCCAAAGTTATTTGCAGGGATACATTTCTCATCTTTGGATAAGGTATGTGGACTGGTCGGAATATTTCGCTAAGGGGTGGGAAATTAATCGTAAAAACTTTGAATTGTAAACCATATAATAAGCAACGAACAACCACGGTACCGTTCCTTCCAATGTGCACTCAAGATAATTCACACTTTCCTAATGATAGAATCCTCGAAAAACGTGGCGCTTTCTGGATTTGAAATGTATAACAATATTTGATATTTTTAGGTATTTGCCAATAGTTCTCAGGTTAAGATACTGCTTTTTCATGTTGATGCCCATGGCTATGACTCTAAACAGCATCCATTGGTGATGATACCGTTTTCGAACTATGGGGAATTCATCACTTTCTTGGTATTATTCCTCTTACCTGGGCAAGAGTATTATCAGTTAGATTACCATGTATGGGTCAAATACGCTAACTGCATCTCTGCAGAGGGGTAAGACGCCCCCAATGAGTGTCCTGGTAATGATACTAAACTATCTGATGGTGAGGTCCCAGTAATGCTGGGGCCTTGGGGAATACGGAGCACACCATTGCCATTGCTCTCAGGTCCACTCTGGCCCGGCATGGTAGCATCTGATAGGGCCCTATCTATGGGTTAAATAGAACTAACGGCATACTTATGCAAAACTAAACTGTTTTATTAAACTGAATAGCTTGAAATAGAAATGCTTTTGACAAATAATCTGTACTTACATTTAAACTGCGTCCTTATGCTAAACTGAATTGTTTAAAATTGAACCATTTTTGGCATTGAAACTGTACTTACACTAAACTGAATTGTTATACATAGAACTGTTTTGACTTTTTACAGTGTAAACAAAATCTATTCTTTGGCTAAATTGAATTAGCTGAATTAGAACGGCTTGAATAAATGGTCAAAGATTTTTATTTCTAAAATTTCAATTTTACTTAAGTCATTTGTTTACACAAAGTTTAAATGTTAAACATTTCTATTTATCACATAGATTGGACCCTATCAGGTACAACCATTCTGGGTCAGAGTGATTCCCTAAAACTCAGGCGTTAACTGAGCCTCACCATCAGATTTTTTCTGCAGAGATGCACTTGGTGCATTCTACAGCCCCAGCCAACTGGGCTTTATAATATGTAAAATTATGTTAACTACATTAACTGATTATTTCTTTAACGTTTGTGATTGTAATTTATTATGACGGGGCATCAAATACACTGTCTGTATCCCCTGTAAAGAGTTAAGACACCCCCCACCTAAAAAAGAAATTGGTGTCCGGGTATTAAACTGGATCTGGTGTTGATCTGGTGTAGAAATCTTGGGTGTGTGTTGTACCCTTTCGTCGCCATTTTCTTCCTTGCCCACTCTGACATGTTGTGGTAATATCCACTAAGTTTCCATTTATCGGTTAAATAGATCTGTTCGCAAATTACTTGATCAAGTAGGAATACTTGATATCCTATTACTGCTTACAACAGCTTTTAAAGAACTGCAAAAAATGTAAATATAATCCGACAATGTATGCCATTTCCTAACTTCTAAGCCAAAAATTACCACAGCCGGGTGGGCATGTCATCAAAATCTGTCAATCAATAAATTAATCAATCATTCTTGACCTATGTAAAATGATTGAGGTGAAAAAATTTTCTTCCGCAATTGTAGACCATCATTTGGTAAAATAACCCAACAAGATTCGAGTTGTTATAAAACCAACCATAAAATTGTGTTCAAATTATTAGTAATAGATAAAAATACTGAGAAACCATTTATATGTATGCATCTAATTTGTATTTGAAGTTATTATTGATTGCAGATGTTTATTATTCTATTGGAAAAGATATTTAAAACCGAATGTTTCCGTGTAAAAAATGACTTCAGCATTAAATAACCCAACAATGCGATAAAACCAGACGGTCTCTACGTCGTTCTTTTCTTTTTACAAGAAATAATCGTTGCAAAATTAATCTGTCAGTAGAGACAAACATCCTTCAGTTTTATCATCGATGATTTTGACTTTACTTCATTGCCATAGATGACGAAATTGACTGGATAATAGACATAGAATGAAAATTGAAAATCTTGGTAAATTTGGAAAGCATACTTGATAAACGTTGACCACTTGTCGTCATTCCAATTTCATCGTGATTTTTGGCGATCTGTTACGATATCTTATCAGTTTGTATTCAACAACAAGTATTGACACAGGCAGACGAAGAATATCTGTTGTTCGGCACAATCGTCCAGGTTGAAAGGGGAGAGAATTTGTACTCCAAGGAAGAGATAGATAGATTGATAGATAGATAGATAGATTGGGAAAGAGAGGGAGAGAGAGAGAGAGAGAGAGAGTGAGTGGGAGAGAGAGGGGCTAACCTATCGCTCCACAAAAAAACTTCACATTAACAATCTGGGTCAGTTGAACAACTCTCCTTAAGTTCGCTTCAGTTTGCCTATCAATAATAAAACATCTATACTTCTGCTTTTACGTTGTATGATCTTCCTTTTGATATCGACAAATAGGCGCAAAAATCCATGTCTTCATCTTACAAGCATCTTTTCAGCGGCTTTTTCATCTCCCTTCCTATTACAGCTGACCTTGGGATCAGCAGGTTACACGACGCTTCAACATGCCACTGAACACTGACACTCCCCATAAAGAACGAGAATGAAAAAAAAAAAAAAAAAGGCGGAGATTAAAAGAAAAAGGTCAAGTGTTTTTATTCAGTATTCCAAATAAAGAATAAAGCCAAGTCAGCACAGCAAGTTTGCATGCATCTCTACATGCGGATATTTCCGGGGTATAAAATTCTATTTTTTTTTCCATTTGCAGGTCTGTTCACGCAGATATGTAAGTTGATATGAACACACACACACACACACACACACACACACACGCGCGCACATATATATATATATATATTAATAAAAAGAGAAACTAGAAAAGACATAAGTGTTGAAGGAGAGACTATCAAATATTATATATATATATATATATATATATATATATATGTGTGTGTGTGTGTGTGTGTGTGTGTGTGTGTGTATGTGTGTGTGTGTCGGCAGATAGATTTAGTATGTTTATGCAAGAAAAATAGACACAGTATCCGAATATTTCCGGCATCGCATTATTCCGTGGCGTCAGTGGACTTTTACTCATACAAACATCTGTGACTAAAATATTTTTATTCAAAAGATTTATTTGCAACTTATATGTATTTTAGGGAAAGATGAGATGTTTTTAATTTTTCGAAAGTCCTTAGAATTTAAATAGTAATTGAAAATCACATTCATCTTTTTGAAATATATATATTTTTTAGGATTCACTACTTTGATTATAGATATCACAAAAGAAATAATAACTTCTTTGCTTAAAAACAAACAAACAAAAACAAAAAATAAACAAAGACAATCCTAAATCTAAGAGAGTATGGATTCCACTTTTATAAGATTTTTGTCCAAATATCTTATATTATTTTTTCTAATTTACTTCGATCCGCAAAACTTGAGTTATATATTAAACAATTCATAGAAATTAATATTTTTTAAAGTTCAAAGCTACATGGAGTCAGATTTTGAACTCGTTGTATGGCGTTGTCACTGGCGATAGGTCTGTTGATGATGGTGATAGCTTATTGTCAAGTGGATGAGGAAAAACACTAAAACAGAACTCGCCTAGAAATTGATCGTTTCGTTGGTTATTCTCTTTATTTCACTTGGTTACTGAGGCAGTAGAATAGGTTTAAAAGGGTTTTTGAGTGCAATGATATGCGTGTCTTTCTTTAGTTCTTAACCAGCTCTTCTCGGACCCAAAGAGGCTCGTTTTCTCTCACCCTTCAGTCTGCCTTGCTCCTATCTCCGTCCACAATAAGAATGACTGATTTTGAAAAAAAAAATTCTTTTATAGAATTCTCAATGCATGGAAACCAAACATAGGTCAATGGAGTCGGTACGCTTGACCCATTCTTGCAACTACCGAAATGACAGATAGAACCTTGGTTATTTCGGTAATCCCGCGTAAATCGTCGTCTTTACGCTTATTTTAGTACATTTCATAGAGCTCACGCCATCGATGAAACTATTAACCTCATCCAGTCGTCCCTCTTTTGGCAATTGGACCCCTTTCCATTATTTATTCCTTAGCAATGTGCGCATACAATGAATGTGATTTCCTAACCTGTTGGTGTAAAATAAAATTAAATGGGTTGATATGCTGTTAAAATCATTCAATCCATCAATCAATTAAAATTGAAAATGAAATTTCACCACATTAAGATAATTTTAAACAAATAGTCATCATGGTTTCTAGAGATTTATTTCTACTAAAACAAATTTTAATCCTATGTTTAGAAAAGACATAAAATCTTCAACACATGACTAGAAAATTGTTCAACTTTTTGCAAGAATGACTGCCTGATCATCGTCATTTTCTTTCAATGTCACATCCAATAATTTTGGGATGAGTCATAATTGCTGTTTTCAGATTATTGGTCTTGAAGAGAATTGAAAAACCTAGTCCAAAGAAAAAATGGGAAATGTCAGGTAGTAAAGACCATATCTGAAAAAAAAGCAGAATCCTACTATTCTCTGTGGGATGAGGTTTAAATAACAGATAGAGGTATCAATAGAGGTTAGAAAACTGTTAAGAAACTACATAAATTTTGGAAATGTCCAAATGAGATCAATTTGGATTTTTCATTGCATATGAATTTCTTTACTTAACAAAAAAAAAATTAAAGAAGAATTACAAATCACATGCATCGTACAAGACACATTGGGAATTAGCATAAATTGACCAGATCGACCAGCTTTTTGATTCTTATATTTCTTTTGTTTTCACTAGAAAAAAAGAATATAAGTAGATCCTTTTTATGACAATAGTAAAAAACAAAATGAAAAAAAAAAAGGGCAGCAAAAATTAAATAAATAAAAAAAAATGGCAAGATAATACTGATTTAGGTTGGTAAGAGCTCAGTGATATAAAATGTAGTTCAGCCCAAGACAAAAAGTAAATTGGAAAAAGAGGACAATTAATTTTAATCTAGAAAAATATTCTAGACCCTTTGGCCCTCTCTAGATGCAAAAAATAAAAGCATAAGTCGGCCTTGGCCACAGGCCGAATGAAATCAATTTGCGGGTTTCATGTGGCCTATGGGCCTAGTGTTGGAAAGCCTTCATTTAAATATCACTTGAAATCAGTCAATGATATTCTCATACATACAAATATGCACTTGCATTCTTATATAAGCAAATATGCACTTGCACTCAGGTTACCAGAAACAGAGCTTTAGTATTAGACAACCTACCTCTCCATAGCAACCCAGAATCTGGATCGAATAGAAAACAGTGCCCAAAAACTCACAGCAGTGTGTCTGTCCCATGTCAAAGACCTTGCCGAGAAGATGTTGTTCTTATGATACCCGGGCAATATTCAGGTATATATCGACTCTTCCAAGTCAAGCTCTTAGTATAACACGTAATTAAGAATTGCGTGTACTCCATGACATGCAGTAATGCTGGAGGACTATCGTAAAGTTGTACGTCGAGGTAAAATCGAAAAGTCAGGTATAGCTGACTATATTGAAAATAAAATGGAAACAATTTACTCATATTGGGTGAAATTAAAATGATAGAGAAGAACATTGGAGAATAAGCCATCTTACAGAATTAGCGAATATGTTGGGCAACGGGGAACTGTTGTGTAGACAAAGTATAGAGATAAATACGATATGGGAACCAATAATCAAAAAGGTTAGATAAAAGAATTGCTATATGAGCTTTGGTAAAATCGGGTATAATATTATCTCATCGGTTGATGATGACTTTAGGTTTATGTCACAAAAATTCAATCTGAACCTTTCACCTGGATCACAGATATAACTGTTTGGTTGAAGAGTAGTCTGAGTGAAATCATCTGGATTTGGTTTGCTTTAGTTTTATGGCATATCATCTATTGTTGGTTATTAAATGCCAAATCCAAGTTTTACATATATATTAAATTTATGATCTGTAAACACTTTTTGTAGATACACACAGTTAAATGATGAAAGAGTTCTATTTCTAACAATTCAATTTAGAATAAGTCAACAAAGTTAATTTGTTCCAGGTATTGCTATGTATCATTAATAGTCCAATTAAACACCAGTCATTTGTTTACACACAGTTGAATGATCAAACAGTTCTATTTCAAATAATTCAATTTAGCATTAGTCATTTGTTTTCACAGAGTTTAAATGTCAAACAGTTCTATTTGACCCATAGATAGGACCCTATCAGATGCTACCACTATGAGTCAGAGTGATCCTGGGACCGATGGCAATGAAGGGCTACTCCGAATTCACCAAAGTACCAGCATACTTGAGCCTCAGTATCAGATTGTTTAATATCATATCCAGAACACTCATTGCAAAGATACAATCGATATGTTCTACAGCCCAAGTCAACTGGGCTAAAATAATCTGGCAGGTTCAATCATGAATACAGGTGAATAACAAAGGAATACTTACTGTCGCTTAACTCTTGTATACCTGATTATTGTTAACAGAATTAGAACAATGTACACTCTGGATTAAATAAAGGGATCGGTTCGAAGTTTTATGTTGTTTCTCGAGTTCGATATAAAAGAAGGCCGCAGGACACATTGGCCGAAATGTTGTGAATATAACAATAAAGAGGAAGAAAATTGTCCAAATACACTAAATGTTAAAAATATATGCAATGTTACTTTCGGTTACCAAGTTTCAAAGTTATGGAAGTCTCTATTAAATAATACTTAACAATAACCAGTTTGATTTCATAATGTTCAACTAGAAATAGTAAAATCTTGAGAGAATTGGTGTAGATGGAAATTATCTTGATAATTGTAAGGGGTGAATTTATTTTTGGGTGGTAATGTATGGGATTTTAAGAAACTGTCTATAATTCTCTTTAATGCATTTTACTACATAAGAAGAAAATGTTTTATTATACGAAATATTCAAGAATTTCATTATCCATGTGATTAAATCATTATTTAATGATATAATTCTTATAAAACTCCCAAGAAGCTTCTATCAATTCTTATTTCTGGGCTAAATCATAGGAAAATACTTGATGTTGGTTTATGGGCTTAAAAAACCTTTTTCCTTGGATTTAAGTATAGACTAAACTAAATTTAAAGAATATCAAACAGCATATGTAGATTCAAATGAAACAAAATCACTTGGAGGAAAAATTCTTTCGGCTTCTTTGTTTAATGTCATATAAGCCTTCAATGGCAAAGTCAACCCTTCAAGATAAACAGCAGTGATTCTACTTAACTCATTGCTGGCGGGATAAAAGTGTTCAAACCTTTCCCAAGGGTATTAATCCAAAAGTGAACATAATACCGCGACTAGAGTTCAAATTAACTTATTTCGCTGTCACAGTCCAACACTTTAGCAATTACGCTACCAGGTCAAAAAGTAACAAACATTTTTACTGACCAATTGCATTCAATATATCAAATGAATTTAAATTAATAAACCAACAAATATAAATATAAATGTCTCGGAAAAGGTTATATATATATATATATATATATATATATATATATATATATATATATATATATATATATATATAAGATATTTCAGAAAAAATCATATAATTTCGAAATCAAATAACTTTACCAATTATCGTTCAATTTCTAACAGAAACAATTCAAAATTCAATGTTTATTTTTTTATGATTTTCTTTGCAAATATAGAAATGTTTTTCACAGCAAGATAAAATTCGTTTAAACATTGACATGGAATTTGAGGCTGTATACATGCAGTTAAAACTTTTGGTCATTTGAAGAAGAATTAGTCAAGTTTAGATTTCGAAATAACATCAATTTTTCTGAAACAGGCGATAAATACCGAATTTTTTGAACCCCCACCTCTCTCTCTGTGTCTCTATCTATCTATCTCTCTCTCTCTATATATATATGTATAATCATCTTTCCTTTCTAAGTGATTATTTCTAACATGTAAAAACGGACTTACATCATCAAATGTTTGTTCTTGCTTCTGTTTTCAACTGAATTTTGATGGCGGTAAAGCATTTCCTTTTAATTAATGTATTTTAATGTTTCACTGGCTGTTCATCTTTTGATGTTTCAGCAGCGTAATTTTCCCACCGCTCAATCTATGAACCAATAATGTACCCGGCAATGAATTAGGTGGGTAACTGAGTGAGTCCAGTACGGGAAGCACATTTTAGGAAGCTTAATTTGGGTTTTTCGATCGTGCGCGAGACAACACCGGTAAAACTGTTTGCAATCATGGTGCAGAGTTACAAATTACTTTATTTCGGAATCGATTTGTGCATTCGATTTTGACAGCTTGCTCAGAATAATTGATAGTTTGAACTGAATGTATCGGTTTGGGCTTATTTTCGATCCGTTTCATGATTGGACATTCGTGGTTATATTTATACCAAACAAGTATGACTTTCTAAGCACACACACACTCACACACACACACACACACACACACACACACACACACACACACACACACACACACACACACACACACACATATATATATATGTATACATCTACAATCATGTAGATATTTGTGTGTGTCTAAGTGAGAGACAGAGAGAGACAGAGACAGAGAGACAGAGAGAGGAAAGGAAAAGAAGGTCAAAGGTGTAAAATAAAATCTATTATTACTTAGAGAAACGCATTACTTAGGGTATCATTAATGTCAGGAACTGATTACAGTGATGACGATTATAACGGTGGAAAGCAAATCAAACATTCGCGTGATCTTCTGGTATTCAAATAGAAGTGAATCAACAGCAACAACTATTTCTTTGAATACAAAACATTTATATTTTTCCTCTTAACATTCATCTCTAAAGGTTTTTGGAATGAAGTGGGAAATTTCGAGTTACTGGTCACTTGAAATGAAAGAATGAGCTTGTAATTCTTTTGTGCTTGTGGAGATTTGGTGGGTCAAAACGAAATGTTTTGTTTCGTGGCGTATTAATAGAGCTCGTTTCTCTTATCGGTGCTTTCGAAATTCTTCAGGCTGGGTTGAAAGATAAAATTTTCCGGCTATATATTAATTGTGTTGGGATATAGTGCTTTTAAATTTACCTAAATATAAACACAGCATCACCTGCCAACAAGATGGCCTGGCATATTCCTAAGCCAAAATAGTCAATCTCAGCATCATTCATTCAATAACACACCTTAAACATAAAGCCTTATGCACATTGATTGGTCTACCGACATAAACCACTTTGTTGTGTTTATAAGCTGAAAGCAGCGGATCTATTTGGAGAATTTCAGAATGCAGGTGAATATTCTTTTCCCTCGCCTGCCTCTGCATATTATCATAAAGGAAGATGAGAGATAAAATAATGCGTAGGGAAATATTCACAAGTCTTCTGGTAGGGTTTTAGGCACCCATCCACTCAAATAAGAAAATACAGAAACTAAGAAGGAGACAACCTAAAATATCATGACAAAATAAAAGTATGAGAGAGAGAGAGAGAGAGAGAGAGAGAGAGAGAGATGATGGAGGAAGTAGAAAAGCAGATGATATAAAGTCAATTCTGGTGTAAAAACCGTGTTATTTGCCTCATTATTGATAATTTTGAATGTTTAAAATTTAGCAAAATATTGCAGATGTTAGATATGAAAAAGCGAGTTTTAACTAGAGAAGCCTTACAAGGTGATCGATGTTTATATATAAGCACAAGCGCCGCTTGATGCAATAACGCAGATCTATATGTTACTCAATTTATATATATATATATATATATATATATATAGGCAGCATGTTATTATTCAAGCAAATTTTGTTAAAGACGATGGAACACTGTTTTATATTTTTAATTTTATTCTTTGAAGAATCTGTGTTATTTTTCTTGTGTCGGGATCTAGAATTCCGTTAGCATCTAGATCCCAAGACTTGAAAAATAACAAGGAATCTTGAAAGAATAAAATTAAAAATAACAGTGTTCCATCGTCTTTAACAAAATTTGCTTGAATAATAAAATGCTGCCTAAATATACACTCTTCATATATATATATATATATATATATATATATATATATATATATATATATATATAAAAGGGCAGCCTTTTCATTAGCTACTCCGCCGAGACGCTACTCCTTTCCTTGGATTGCTCTACCTCTCAAAAATCACACATTCTAAAGCGGGGTGACCAAACCGTGACTTGTGAGCTACTTCTGCTCGTTAACCCTTTAAATGCAACGCGAAGAAAATTCTTTAGACCGCAAATATTCTGGAAATTTTGACTTGAATCAAAAGTAAGAAACGTGCGGCTTTTAATAAGAACTAGTGAAAACCATTTTTGTCCTTTTCTACTTGTTTTTATTATTTGACCATACCATGATACTTTGCTACGTCTCGTGATAATCCTTGTCACGTGTTATAATATCCAATTTGAAGTTTATACAACCATTTCTTTAAAACTTTCTATTTATACAATTACTTCTGTCCTGCTTTAATAGTTAATTATTTCTGGAAGTTTTTCAGTTTTCAATGGTCAGCCAGCTTGATTTGCTGTTTTATTAGGTGTATTAGGCGCTGAAAAGTAACTAGGTTTTCAGGTAAAGTCTCAAGTAATTTGACCAATATGGGTATCATATATAAACCTTGTCCTTCTTTTAAGAGGGGCGATAGGGTCTGGATTCTGTGACAGGTATTGTAATCATTGTTGCATTTCTCTCTGTATATTTACTCTTTCCTTGTTAATTATTTGGTAGTTTTGTTCTTATCCATCTCCCCACTAAGATTTCACTTGGGGTTGCTTCGTTTCTCAGTGGAGTTGATGTGTATGCAAATAAGCCAAGATAAAGATTTGCATTCTTCCTTAGGATATTCTAAGCAGTTTGTATTAGTTCCCCATTAGATTTGCTTGTATAGAGGTGAGGAAGTGACGCGTGTAAAACACCCTTCCTAGTCAAATTCTCTGGTGTATTGGCGTTCGTTATTAGAAATAACAGTATTCAGAATTCCATGGATTGCAAAAATCTCTGACAACGTACGTATTGCTGTTCCAAATGTGGTTGCATAGAGTTTACTAATCATAAACCAGTGACTTTTCTTAGTCTACTACAATTATGTTTTCCGTTCTTTTACGAGCAGATCCGTACCAACACGTGTTCAAGGTCTACTCTTTGGGAATGATAATGCTATTAGAGGTTCCTTGGTGTTGGTTCTTGTCTGACGTAAATATATTATTTGTTCATCAACGTTTCTATCTGTTAAGTTGTCGCTATACAGTAAATTGCACACCGTTGACATTTACTAATTCCCAGGTAACCTTCATGTATTTCGTCTAGTGTTTCTGACTGTTGTGATGAGAGTATTGTCATACATTATGAGTTCTTGAGTAACTGCCAGATGTTGTTTCTTCCAGAATCGGCTGAAATGACTGCCAGATGTTTCTTCCAGAAGCGGCTGGAATGACTGCCAGATGTTGTTTCTTCCAGAAGCGGTTGGAATGACATAATCAAAAACCATTCGTTCAAACAGTAGATTTTCACCTGACTGCAAAATGCCTCTTTACCCTGAGCTGTTTTAATTTACGTCATTCATCGATTTGTTCCTAGCATGGAGGCTATGACTTAATTGGAATAATCCGCCATATTTTGCTGTACACCTTGAATATATATTATTTCAGGGAAGTAGCAAGCCAGCCGATGGGAAAAATGCGAGTATTCTGGATCTATTGAAGCTTATTATTACGTTTCTTAAAGAAAATAAAAGATCCAAACAAAATGAATACAAGATCGGGCATTCCTTACGGAATAATGAATCATCAACTTACTCCAGGAAAAAATCAAGATTATTTCGGATCTTACTCAAACAATTTTTAGTTTTCACAATAAAATAAGACTTTTTCAAAGAGAAATATAGTAAAAAAAATTACCCGATCTCAGTATGAGAATTAACTCATTTCCAGCTTGTTGAAATAGAAAAAAAATCATTACACTTGTAGAATACAAAGATATATTACAACTTGATAATTTCCTGGTTTTATGACTTGTCAAAGATAAATCCTAGCTTTGCCTTTCTATTAAATCCATTCATGGTTGATATGGTCATTTATGACTGCTCAATTCCTGGAATTCTGCATGCGAAATATCTTTTGTGGAAACAGAACTAATGGAATTACAGGTGGGACTGAGTTTAAAGATAATCCATAAATCACTGTCTACAATTGTGTTTTGGAGACGAAGTTCAGGAATAAAATATCCTGAACTAATAGAAACTAGTATGCGACTTATCACAATTTTTAGTACAGAATGCAGTTATGAATTCCCGGTACTTTGGGATGAAAGTTTATGAAGTCAATGCATCATGCAATCCTTACAAACCTACATCTAATGGAGCGAATCATAGAAACTCTGACAACTTCTTACAGAGATTTTAAACAACATAAAACAATTGATAGAGACCATCAAGATCACGATTAGTAGTAAATAGTGTCTTTAATAACCTGATATTTTGTCACATTGTATTTTTGTCATAAGAAATATAATTATAATAATACTAATTTTGTAAGATTAAAATATCTGTAAATTTTTTGTCGACTTGTTTTTTTTATATATTTGTGTCTAATCAATAGTTTAAAAACTACATACATGAATAACTTTTATTGCATTTAATAGGCATTTCTTAAAATTTATATGATATTTTTGTAACTAAGTGTATATGTGAAGATAAAAACGTATGTTTAAATTTTGTTGGGGGTCCCCCGGTTCTCAAACATTTGAGCTCTATCATTTGGGCTCTTACATGAATATAGTTCGGCCAAAACTTTTCTAGAGAGATTTCTCAATGAGGAATTCACTTAAAATGCTCTAACGTAGACAATAAAACAATTTACAGTCCAGTTTTTAACTGACTTAAAATGTTAACGTTGCTCTATTATTGTCGGTAAATAGCATTTTCTAAATATCAAGTTTTTCCAAATGCTAATTATAATCAACATTTTCTTCCTATATTGAAGTTTTGCTATAATTAAGAACATTCGTTTCAATGAGGACGCAACAAATTCACTGTTCCTTCAGTTTACACTTTGTCATTCAAAAACAGTTGATTCGTTTTCTTTTCATTATTTTGTCTTCCTGGCATTTGTTGATTTGGGTGTCACTTATTTTTTGATACCACCTGATCTCACTATTCTTTTTAGCATCTCAATTTCTTTGTGGCATGACATTCCGATGTTGTAGGTTAGTTTTTTTTTTTTTAAACAGCAAACATAATATTTAGTACGCGGTCTAACTGGATAAACCATATTTCTAGCTTTTTATCAAACTGAGTTGAGGAATGAAAACTTTATATTTGGAGCAGAAACCGACTCTAAACTATCCATCATAAAATAAAAACAATTAAAGAATTGATTGATCGCAATAATATCGTTCATCCCTGCCGCAGATTACGGATTTGCATATAAAACATACCCCACATATTTGATGGGGAGGTTTTATACGTTATAGAACTAAATCATTACAATCGTAGAATAATCTCAATTACTTTTAAGATCCCTCTCGATACATTTACATCAGTTTAAGAAAGTGAGACTTTAATTAGAATTAAATGGTTATCTTTAAAAAATAGAGAAATATGAATTTACAAAAATTATTATAATTGAAGTTTTTTCAATCACTGATAAATATTAATATTAAATTACACCTGGTGTTTTAATATAACAGATCATGATGATTACGGGTAGGCCACCAGATGCATGACATAGAATGTGATTGAGAAAAATCTGGAAGGAGGGTAGTATATTTCCTTATGTCTCTTCTATCGTATGAAATCAAAAAACTTTTATGTTGAATTTTAGCAACTTAGGGAAATATTATGTATGGGGATTATAGAACGTGAGTCGTCGTGAGCTTCGCAAAAGGCACCCCCTACAAAAAACCCCCAACAAAACAAAACAAAAAAAAAACAAACAATGTGATTGTCGTCCATTGATGGGAGAGATCGTCCAAATCTTGGTCGTCTTTAGTTTGTGAAACATTGGCATCATTCAAAACACTGGTACTACTCGTGTGATTTCTTACCGAACACACAACGTTATACAGCTGTGCAAAACGTTCCTAATAGGTTTTACAAAGAAAATTCCACAAATTCTATCCCAAAACAAAAAAGGGCACGATGGATAAGTTCACTTTTCCTGGAATTCAACACTTATAAATTCATAACATGAAGTATTTTTAACGCAAATGTCAAGATCACAGCTCCACAAAATTTTAGTCAGTCGCATGCAAAAGCTTATCACTTAATTCTAAATGTTTTTTTTCAGTGTGGATAAATCTCTCTCCGACTTTCTCTCTTTCAACACACACACACACACACACACACACACACACACACACACACACACACACACACACACACACATATATATATATATATATATATATATGTATATATATATATACGAGGATCATTAAATAAGTTTTCAGACTTTTTTTCGTATGGACACTTTTGATAGTACACACATGAAACTCTAGTCTCCTTCGAAGTAATCTCCTCCGGTTGCAATGCACGAGTTCTACCGTTCCAACAACTTCTGGAAGGCCCCATGGAAGTCCTCTTGTGTGAGCGTGTCAATGACCGTCGTCACAGCCTCTTTCATCTCCTCAATTGTCTCATAGGACAATAGGGAGGGTGAGGAACTGTCTTGATGTTCATCTTGGTCAAATAGTCTGTGACGAGGATGGAGTTGTGGACTGGTGCATTGTCCAGGTGGAAATGCCACTGACCCGATTTGAATAGTGCTGGCCTCTTTCGACCGAATCTCTTCCTGACCTCCCTTAAAACTTCAACATAGTAACCCTAACCTAAACCCTTTGGCCAATCAACTCTGGTGTATTGACTTCCTTACTCTTCCCACACCTCTCATCATCCTTCACAGACTCCCTGCCTTCCTTGAATCCCTTATGCCAGTGAAAAATTGATGCTCGATTCATGCAAGATGGTCGAAAAGTAGTCTGAATCATTCCACATATTTCTGTGGCATTTTTTCCAAGTTTAAAACAGAATTTTATTGCATATCGTTCTTCTAAAGTGTCCTCTCGTCCAGATTGCATTTTTGAAATTCACCAGCTGTGACAATCAGGCTTTGAAAGGGTGTATTCCAATTGCTGCTATAGCAGTTGATTTGAACTTGAAATCATAAAGATAGATCAGTCATCTTGTAAGTTGTATAGCAATAACATGCTGCGTTTTCAAGTGTCTACGACAATGCTAAATGCCCATTCGAAAAAAGTCTGGAAACTTATCGTATGCACCTCGTATGTATGTATATGTATATGTATAATATGTCCACATTTGCTTTTTCTTTCTCTCCTTGTCAGTTTTATTCGACATATTTTTTTTCATTTTCATATCAGGTTCATTGGTTCAAAGGGTTACTCGCATCATATTTTAAAAAGATCTTTTGGTAAAACCACCTTTGCTTACATGGTTCTACGACTTGTATATGCAATGAATTAAAAATACACACACTCTCTCTCACTCTCTCTCTCTCTCTCTATATATATATATATATATCATACACACACATAGAATTTTATTGCATATCGTTCTTCTAAAGTGTCGTCACGTCCAGATTGCATTTTTGAAATTCACCAGCTGTGACAATCAGGCTTTAGTAGGGTGTATTCGAATTCCTGCTGTAGCAGTTCGTTTGCATCTGGAATAATAAAAGTTTGTCAGTCATCTCATAAAATGTATAACAACGACATAGTGAATTTTCAAGTGTCTACGACAATTTTAAATGCCTGTAAAAAAAGAGTCTGGAAACTTATTGAATGCACCATGTATGTCACAGTGTTGGTTGTAACTAAATCACTTTGTGGGTTTGTGGCGGACCGAGAGCAGCATAATATCGAGAGAGCTCAATATCTAAGATAGAGCTATTATATAATAATGATAAATAAATACATATTAGATTTATATATCTAATGCCACGGAATTTTAATCTTCAACCCCTTGGTTTCATGGAGTTTTTACAAAGCAACAATCATCAGGGGGTTAACAAAATCATTTTGTTAATTGCCTGATGATTGTTGTTTTGTAAAAACTCCAGGAAACCAAGGGGTTGAAGACTAAATTCCATGGCATTAAATATGTAAATCTAATATAAATTTATTATATATATACATATATATGTAAAGAGAGAGAGAGAGAGAGAGAGAGAGAGAGAGAGAGAGAGAGAGAGAGAGAGAGAGAGATTTGAAAAAAGATGAAGTTATAATATAACCAGTATATATGATTATAGCGTCACTGGCCATTCTAAAATTTTACCTAAATGACATTTAAACGTGTGCCAAAAGAATATGTTACATTCTAAAACGTTTCAGCTGTGACTAACAGGACGAAAAACTTGATATCTCGAAAATACTAAGTACCAACAACTATAGAGAAACGTTAGATGGCACCGACCGATGTCATTTAAGACTGTTCGATTTAGTCGTTAGCCAAGTGCTGAATGGGTTGTTTTGTGTGGGATTTATCAATGCCAAAGTCATTCTCCTAGAAGAACAGTAGTGGTACTATTTAACCCATAGCTAGGAGGATAAGGGGGTTCATACCTTCCCCAAGGGTATTTGCCCGAAAGTGAACGTAATAGCGCGACTGGAGTACGAACTCGCGCACTACGGTTATTTAAGTTTTATCTTAGCATATGTTAGTAAACTTTAGCGTTAATCACTTCATTTTCTGATTTCCGTGGTTACAATTATTCCCATCACTAAACGCATCCGTCCTTATCTAAACTTGCTTTACTTTATTTTGTGACACGTATTTCAGAAAGAGAATGTTTTAATGTCGGCCGCAAGATGTTATTATTCTTGCGACAGGAATCTTTATTCGTAGTATTAAATGTAATAGTTGTCGAAACTTGGCGGCTAAGTCACCGTCGGAGATGAAAGGAATGAATTCTGAGTTGGAATGAAAGTCTTTTTTGCTGGAACGGATTTCTCAGTGTAAGACAGACTTGTTAAGATGAAGGAATGTGAATTCAAAACGTCACGCGAGAAAATTATTCGTTATTTTCAACCCACACTGATATTTGGTCTTACAATAACGACCTGTGAGTTCTAGTAAATGGTCACGAAACCGTGTCTTCAGACGCACTGGGGTGCATCATCAGTAATATTATTGTGTCTATCAGGGTTTTCGGGGGTTTCAAAATCAGATCTCTTTTTCCCAACTTGCATCTCTGCAATAATTATCCGATGGTTCGCCCTCCAAAGCCAACTAGTTGCTTTTTCCTCGAACTCCAAGATGATTTGTATGGCATCTCCCACTTTTGCTGTTCATAACATCCTAGGTCTATTCAAAACCTTACTCACCTAAAAAAGCCTATTTCTACACCGAAGAAAAACACCCAAAGACTGATTAGAATTTAGAGTATATCTTTATTTCAATTACTCCCAGATCTCATCAGACTCCCTAAAAAGAGGCGTCTTTATATGACATTTAACTGTATTTGATGATAAGGCTCCAGTTGGAGATTGGTCTGTGTATCTCTTTATCGCTATTGCTCGAAGATCCCATCAGACTCCTTTACAAGATGTATCGCGAGTATGACAATGAAATGCATCTGTCGATAAGGCTCCAGTTGCTATTTATTGCTATTACTCACAGATCTCTTCAGACTCCCTCATGAGAGGTGTCCCGGGTATGACATGGAAATGGATCTGATCATAAATCTCCTGTCAGAAATTGGTCTGTGTAGAATATCTATTTATTGCCATTAATCGTAGATCCCATCAGTTTTGTAATTCCTTTTTGGGTCTTATTGTTCAGGCAATGGATCTATTTAAAAGTAATTGTATAAAAAAAACCTCTAAAGAGATATGAATTGGAACGTACAATGAACTCGATTTTCTATCTTCGAAAAATAAAATATCAGTTGAAGGACTTTTGCTTTTCCTGAAAAGTGATATACAAAAACTAAAAGTATTTCCCCCTTGATAATGTCGACGGTAAAATCTTTTTGCTTAAGAAATAATTAAATAGGTTGTGCTTATAAAGAGACTTCGATTGTTTAAAGGCGTCTTTGATTTAGATGATCGTTTTTTGATGATATGTTTGCTTTACAGCAATGGATTTAGAGGATACAATTTAATGAGAAAATTTCCTGCGCTCTTTTCCTAAGTAACACCAACAAGTTTTATCGTCTTACGGAATAATCCAGTAATGGAAAGTGTGAAGGAATAAATTATTAAGTTTACACCCTCTGCTCCTGCGTCTGTCATCGGCGTAAAATTATTCCTTTGATTTGTGACATTTTGATGACTGGAACTTGGCAGGATGTGGGTCAGAGGTTTGGGTCAGGAACCAAAATGAGACAAAAGAAATATTGTAATTCTATCAAGACATTCTAAGAGAGAGAAGTAGACTAGTTGGCCAGACAGTGAATGACATGGACGTAGTTGCTTCTAAATTTACTGTGAATATGTCGACGAAATATTTATTGCCGCTTATTTCAAGAGAGACTTAGCATCGTCAAACAAAATATAGAATTTATACATAGTTCTTTTTTTTGGCATCGGTTATTGGATTGTATTTATTAAATTGTGTAGTCTGAAGGCAGTCTAAGTGCATGAGTTATAACCTTGCATCATCGACTTGGTTTATAATTGGCTTGTACTCTAGAAACAAATTGTTTTTTTAATGATTTCTGTGTGTCAGTATGAGTACAAGTTAAAGTTGGTGTTTACATCATGCTAGAGGATAAGACTTAGGATGTATCTTTTTGCTATACAATCGTTGTTTTCAATCAAAACTTACAAACGGCTAAAGATAAATCCATACAAGAGAAATATTTACTAATTTCATTTTTATGCCCTCCTTGAATTAATATTGTTACATGAAAATCTTCTGGAAGTATTGCCAATAAATATAAATTCTTGATGCTTGAGTTGCATCGATCAATTTAACCGCTATTGTTTTTTATTCGGACTAATTGTCCGAACTATGCAATAATGCTATATGTAATATTTTAATAGTTTTTTCAGACCAGCGTTAACTGATGACTTTCATTAGTCTGAGTGACATCAAGTCTTATTAAGTCTTTAGGATTCTTCTCAGGATTCTAGTTGATCTTTACTATGTTGTGTTTTGGATGGTCTCGATTCATCCTCCAATTTCTTTCTTTTTCACTCTCCTTACCAAAGCCTTTGAAAACGGCTCTAAGGGCATTACTTACAATTTATATGAAACGTTACCTTCATGTTCCACAGCTTTTTTTAGTTTTCAGGCAAGGACCAAGTACTTGTCTATCATTTCATTTTCTTTAATTTTAACTATGGGGCCCGCCAGGACAGCCAAGTCCTCTATACGGCAAGTTCTCGTTTTTTATTACTTATCACGAGATTTAGTCTGCTGACCGAGGTCAGTTTATCTCTTTGTATCTGAAAATTCTTGAGAAATTTTTGCGTTTCATTCTCCTGGATGAATTCTGTTTTGTGCTAATACTATTTGGCAGTATGCTCAAATTTCAATGGCTTGTACAATTCCCAGTGGATTATCTTTCCCACCTCTTCCTATACTGCCTTTAAGATTGTTTACTATATTTGCTTATCATGCGATTAATTGCTTTATCTGTATCAAACATAATATACGATTGCTACTCTGTTGGGTATTATCGATTTTTCCTTTAATATAGTTGGTCCTTATGGCCGTGTTTTGTACTACTGTTAGATGAAATTCAACTTCTCCGGTAAAGGTTTCTCTTCTGTAGTCATGTTTGCTCTTTTGCAGTTTGTCGCTTGTAATACCCACAGAGTTTTTTCATCCTTTTTCTTTTTTCTCGTTATTTTTTTTCAATTTGTCCATTGGATGTCAGCGCTGTTATCAGCCGTTTTGATGAGTTTTTCTTTGGTCTTTTTGATATAGACGCTATCTTCAATGCTGGTGAATCCTTTTCCTCCTTCTTTTCTTGATGCATATAGTCTGTCTATGTCACCTCTTTAATGTAATATCGTGAACATCGGCATTAACTTTTTTGTCCTCTGGTCCGTTTATCTGAGTTCAACCCTTGTCTATTTTAAGAATAGTCCCGAGTATCTTACAAGGAGGACAACCCAGGTGTTTATCCTTTTGATGAGATTCCTGCAGCAGAGTTTGGTTTCGAGAAGTTTTCACGTTTGTCTGTGGTGCATTTTCTTAAAAATCTTTCTTTTGTTTAACTCTACTTGTTGTGAAATTTTAAGGTATACCTCATTGTCTGATGTTTTCTCAGCATTTAAAATATTGTAATTCCTTTACACCATCCTAATCTGATATTTTGTTTGGCAGCTTTTGGTCAAAAAGAGTTCTCGTCACGTGACGTGGGAATAAAGAGGAGAGGACCATGCTATATAAATATATAAAGAGGAGAGGACATTTATTTTAATTTCCCCTACTATTTTTTTTCCTTTTTCGAATTTTTCTTTCATTCCCTTGTAAATACATACATATAGAAATTATTTTCCAAATTAAAAAGGAAAGCATTAAATACTAATTTGATAGTACGGCAAATATATTTACAAACAAGTGACTGTTTTAAACATATCAACGAAAATCTATAAAAAATAATTAAAGGTGAGCTTTTTATTGCTTATCTTTTAATTTACTGAATATTTCTAATGATTTTACCAGAGTTATATTAAAGTGACTTCGGAATTGGAAATACTACTTCTACATGTTTGTTTACACACTTTTTTTTACTTTCTCCACTTTCCTTCCTTCTTCTATATATATATATATATATATATATATCCAAAGAAAAATTATGTTAAACTAAGAAGGAAAGCGTTATTATTATCATTATCGCTATTATCATTAACTTTTATCCCCCGTAGTAACCGGCGTGCAACAAGTGAACTACAACTCTCCAGGACTCTTCTAAATTTTGTAATCTATCTCAGTAATGCTTTAGTCGGAACAATCTCAATTCTTACACAAATTTCAAGTCCCCTGTCTCTTCTCCAGATTCTTAGGGATTCTCCCTCGTGCTCTCACTATGATTGGCACTGCCAGTACCTTCAAATTCGATAGCCTTTTTGTTTTCTGGTAAGGTTCAAGTATCTATTTAGTTTTCCGTCTTCTTTTATTTTAAATCAGTGATGCCGTGGAACAGTAAATTTCATCCGATGAGATGTTCGTTTCTTTTTGTTGGTCCCAACAAAGTCTGGTTTTATGATTCGTTCTGACTGATCTGTTTGGATATTTGAATACCAGTGAATTTTCCAAGACTAATTTAGATTTGTAAATATACCATTTGTCCGGATGGTAAAATCTTAGTTACTTGCACAATTCCCTGTGAATTACCTTTTCTACCTAGTCGTGTTTACTCTGGTTCTCCAGGGTCATAAATTCAGACAAGCGGAAACTACATAATAAGCATATATATTTCATGTTTTGTCTGTCTCCATAAAACCTTCCTTTGATATTCTGTCAGATCCTCTAGACAAATGACCCGGTCTATCGGATCTTATTTACATTATTATTTCCTAGGGAGTTATTTTGGGCTGACATCAATAATGATTTCATTTCTCTCTTTACGTTTCCTCTGCATAACCATGTCCACGTTATTATCTTATTTTTTTAGATTATCATTTCGAAAAATCCGCTAAGTTTTTATGACAGAATCTCAAATTACAGAGCTCAATATTCTAAAATAAAATTATAGCTGATTTTAAACCTAAAATGATTATGGCGTTCACATACGGCGCTCACAATAAAAGTAAAGCTGTTATTAAAAGCTTTATGATTTTGCAATCCTTAAATAGCGCAATATCTCGAGAAAGAGGAAATTATACTCATATAAATATATACTATATATTGGTCGATTTTTGGTAGAGTTTTCACCAATGGTCTGAGAGACCAGGATTCAATCCCAGGTTGACTCAAAAAATGGCCCCTTTGCTTAAAACTCAGTATTATAAAATACTGATCAAGAGTAAAGTGGAGCAGTTCAGTTAAGAAAAGTGGTGCCCTTGGTGTAGTAGCTGTTGATAGCGGAGCTTTCGGATCGCCCACGAATACGATCGCCAACATTACTTTATATATATTAGAAAAAAAAGAAAAATATTTCAAAAGAAGCAAGCGAAGAATTACCGCTGACCAAGAATCCCGTAATTAGAATGCATGTAGACGGACGATGGATTATATCTACCATATTAGGCAAATTCGAAATGACTAATTCGAAGGTAAATGAAACAAAAGCAACTTATCAAAATTGTGGCACTTTAAAAGTAGCTCTGATCTCGGATTACATATGTTCTACTTGTCTTCAAACCTTCAATATTGATAACTTTTCTTATAAACACAACTTTTTACCATCGTTGCTACAACTATATGCTTGCACTTTCTCCCCACCCAAGTATATATATATATATATATAAGTGTGTGTGTGTGTGTGTCTGTCTATCTGTCTGTGTGTATGAGTTGTGTGTGTGTGTGTATGTGTATTTGTGTGAATATGTGATTGTGTCTGTATATTTCTGCTAACACAAAATTGTAGAATAGTTATTCAGTTTCATGCTATGTGGCAATCTTCAATATTAAATATGAAAGGCTGGCGACACACACAAACACACACATATATATATATATATATATATATATATATATATATATATATATGACTGTGTGTGTGTGTGTGTGTGTGTGTGTGTGTGTGTGTGTGTGTGTGTGTGTGTCCATAAGGCACGCTGGTGCAAACAACATAATTCTCCTATCGGAGAATCTAAATGTAAATCTAAATCAAGTGATGGGGTTATCACTCTGGACTCCACCTACAGCGTTCAGGATCCAATTGTTGAGTGACAGAGCCCCGGAGAAATTCTAAACAAACCAAGAATCCAGTAGCCCAAAAGTAACAAGAAAGCATTTTGGACAAATCTTGACCAAACATTTTCATCTTAAGGGTCCCATTAGACAGCAGATTTGTAAAATTATGGATGATGTTCAATTTGAGTTGTTTGGCCTATTAATGGAAGAGAATGACAAAAAAGAGGAAAACAAGCAAATCGACGAAAATGAAAAGCGCGTGATACTTCGGTTTATCATGCGCAAGTGAAATGTGCACATTATATGAATGATCGTTAATAACGATGTTTACGAACAGGTCATTAATATTTGAAAGTAAATGCTTTTAGCACCATTAAGAACTTAATCTTCAAAAAGGACTTTTTGCTCTGTTTGTCTTCGTGGCCTCTCCGGTGACAAAAGCTGCGAGTTGCAGGACCATCTCAGCTACCGAAACTGTAGTATCACCTCTGGTCGGCGATTGATAAGGACAGGGTATTGCACGTGCTTTCACACGTTGTGTGATAAAATTTTAAATAAATATATAAAAATAAGAGGGAATTTTCATCCCTACACTTGGAGATTAACTCAGTTTTCTTCATTTATAATTTACTTCGTTTCAAAGAACCTAATAATTCTAAAATTCTCCTCTCAGCCCAATGTACAAGATTTTTCTATAGATCACACTCATACTCTTTCATTAGCAGGTTCCAATCAATTTTTGGTGTTACACTATTTGCTTCTTTACATACCCATATATACTTAATGTGATATTATTGGTGTGAGGCATTAATTCTGATCGGGTTTAATCATTATAGATTCCCTGCATCCAAATTACCTATGTGGTTCCAATGTGTTCTATATTTGGCTCACTTTTAGTTTTCACTGTTATTTGATAGATAATGTTTTTAGTTAAGCATTTATCCTCTAAATGTAGTTCTTCAGAATTACAAATGTTACGAGAAAGAGGTATACATGAAGGACGGAATATAAAACAGAATTGGATTTATAGCATAGAGGTCCCCAGAAGTCTAGAAAAAATAATATTAAACCCACAGTTTCCTGCTATTTAGACATTCACGAGGTTTGATGTTCTGATGAGCAACATCGTAAAACTGGTTAATACGAAAAACTTTCTGAGTTTTGTGTGTGTGATGCATGAATGTATAAAACCATTGCCACAGGTCTTCCTTTGAAAATAACTTCTAATCTATGAATTGCACTTCATTCATATTTTGTGTAAAAAATTTGCGCATGTCGTTAATAAAATGTTCTTGTTCACACATGCATATTTATATATCTTTCATCCCTCGAATCAGTTAGAATAGTATTTTGTTAAATAG